>CAJQUN010000024.1:2112772-2294037 GCA_907163345.1 Haberlea rhodopensis | reverse complement strand
TGTATATGTCATACAAATGGCACAAAATGAGATACTTTGGTAAGTCTGTAAACAATTACCCAAATTGCATCGCAACCAGAAGACGTCCGTGGCAAATGAGTCACAAAATCCATCGTGATATGTTCCCATTTCCACTGAGGAATTTCCAAACTATGTAATTCACCTCCTGGTCTCTGTCTTTCCGCTTTCACTTGTTGACAGATCAAACACCGTTTGACAAAGTTCAATACATCCTGTTTCATACGTTTCCACCAAAATGGGGTACGTAAATCATGGTACATTTTCTTCCCTCCAGGATGTATACTGTATCTACTACAATGAGCACGTTGTAGTAGTTCTTGGCGTAGTCCTAATGACGCAGGTACTACCCAACAGTTTCTGTACTTCAAAGTTCCATCACTTGTTAGTACAAATTGAGATGTTTGTCCTTGATTTATCTTTTCCTTCCAATGTTGTACCTCATCATCACTCCCTTGTGCCGTTCTTATTTTGTCAAAAATGTCAGGTTCAACCAACAATGTTGATACCCGTACCGGCACTGACTCCATATCAAAATCATAACCCAAAGTACAACAAGAAGTCATCAAAGCAGATAAATGAACCATCTCATCAGCCGTATGATGTACTTTCCGACTCAAGGCATCTGCTGTAAGATTAGCTTTTCCTGGATGATAATCAATCTCACAATCATAATCTTTCAACAGATCCATCCATCTCCTTTGTCTCATATTCAACTCCGCTTGAGTGAATAGAAATTTTAAGCTCTTATGATCAGTATATATGGTAAACGACGTACCATATAAATAATGTCGCCATATCTTCAATGCAAAGACAATGGCAGCCAATTCCAGATCATGTACTGGATATCTCATTTCATGTGGCTTCAACTGTCGTGATGCATAAGCCACTACATGTTTGTCCTGCATCAAAACACAACCTAATCCAAGTAATGATGCATCAGTATAAACTGCAAACCTGTCATGCTCAGATGGAATGATCAAGACTGGAGCTGTAGTCAATCGATGTTTTTAATTCCTGGAAACTACGCTCACAAGCCTCTGACCATTGAAATGATACTCCCTTCTGTGTCAAATGTGTCAATGGTTTGGCAATCGCTGAAAATCCTTCAACGAATCGTCTATAATAACCTGCCAAACCCAAGAAACTACGAATCTCTGGCACAGAAGTAGGTGCTGACCAATTCAACACTGCTTCCACTTTCTTTGGATCAACTGATATACCTTCCTCTGATATGATATGACCCAAAAATCCAACACTAGTCAACCAAAACTCACACTTACTGAGTTTGGCATACAACTGATGTGTCCTCAACAATTGCAACACCATATGCAAATGTTGAACATGTTCGGCATCACTCCGTGAATAGATCAATATATCATCGATAAAGACAATGACAAATCGATCAAGGTATTCCTGAAACACACGATTCATTAAACTCATAAAGACAGCAGGAGCATTTGTTACTCCAAATGGCATTACCAGAAACTCATAATGTCCATAACGAGTTCTGAATGCTGTCTTTTGTATATCTCCTTCCCTCACACGTATTTGATGATATCCTGACCTCAAGTCAATCTTAGAATAAATCCTTGATCCCTGCAACTGATCAAATAAATCATCAATACGAGGAAGAGGATATTTATTCTTTATGGTTACCCTGTTCAATTGTCTATAATCAATACACAATCTCATTGTCCCATCCTTCTTCTTCACAAATAATACCGGAGCACCCCAAGGCGATACACTAGGACGTATGTACCCCTTGTCCAATAAATCTTGCAATTGAGTTTTCAACTCTTTCAATTCAGTTGGTGCCATCCGATAAGGAGCACGTGAAATTGCAGAAGTACCAGGTATCAAATCAATACCAAATTCCACTTCTCGACTCAGTGGGAATCCAGGTATCTCATCTGGAAACACATCCGCATATTCTGCAATCACTGGTATCTCCTCCACTTTCCTTTCTCTTTTCTGTTCTATGACATCAAGGGCATAAATCAAATAACCTTCATGTCCACGTTCCAACAAACGCGACATTCGGATTGCTGATATCAAAGGAATCCTTGCCCTCGATCCCTGGCCATAGAAGTACCATTGAGTTCCAGTATCAGACTGAAATCTCACAACCTTATGACAACAATCCACAACAGACTGATATCTACTCAAAACATCAATCCCAATAATACAATCAAAATCTGTCATGTCTAACACAATCAGATCAGCTTGTAATCCAAACTCAGTCTCAAACTGAATCTCACAATCAGACACACTCTGACAAGCCATTACAGTAGTTCCCATGGGTGTCGAAACATAAAGAGGCATCAACAGTGGAGACGAGCATATATGATACCGATCAACAAAAGTTTGTGCAACAAAAGAATGTGATGCACCAGTATCAATCAAAAGTAAGGCTGGATAAGTAAACAAAGTACACTTACCCGCTATCACAGCATCAGGAGCTGCCTCTGCTTCCTCCCTGTTTAGTGCATACACCTGAGCCTGAGGTGTTCCTGCCCTCTGTCCGCCACCAGACTGTACTACACTCTGTGGTCTCTGCTGCACTGTATTCTCTGACATGGGTCCTCTCCTCTGTTGTCCGCCCACTTGAGGACAATCACGGATCACATGTCCTGGTTTCCCACAACGGAAACAAACTACTGTATCAAACTGTGGACAATTCTTTTGATAATGTGGCCCTCCACATTTAAAACACTGTAATCCTCGTCCACTACTGCTACTACTACCTTGGGATTGTCCCTTAGCCCTTCTGTCATCCCCTTTCCTTGGTCCAAACCGTTTCCCACTAAACCTAGATGACGATGCACCACCTCGTGGTGATTTAAAGGAATCTCCTCTAGGTCGCATACTGTCAGATGTAGGTGGTTGGGCTTGTCCAACATCTTTATACACTCCTACAGCAATCTCAGCCATCTCAGCTCGAGTCAAGGCTTCTTCATAAGATGTAGGGTTATTGGACATGTGTAAGGACCCTAATCCTTAAGTGCGGAATAAAGGCATAATAGAGCTAAATAAATGATCAGAGTAGAGTAAACAAGTTGAGTCTATGAGCTTAAGCATTTACATGCCAAAATAAAGGACTACCAAAAGGATTAATTACATTCCAACAAATGAATGTGTCCACTATAGTTTTACGCTACTCCTAGAGTAGGCACTATACAAAAGAATCCTGTCCTTTCATCTACCAAAGATGCTCGTGAAGCTCACTGTCTCAACCCGTTCAAGCCCATCTATCATGCCAAAAAGGTACCTACAAGGACAACCCCCAAACATGAGCAATAATAATCATTCATATTCAACACAATATGAAGATAAAGCGTAAATGCATAATCAATATAAAACACTTCCTGTTTTCCCATGCATTTCAAACGCTTCCCGTTTGGTTGTCCCTGTACCATAACTCATGAGTATAATCAACAGATTATTTTTAATGGCCAAAACATGTCATGACATCATATACCATCTCAACTGTACCACATATTGGTCATCATTCCCTAGTCTGTCCATCACAGTGTATTTTAATGCCCCTCGCTTATATTCATATGGGCGGCATAGGATAACCTCGCTACAATGGACATGCGGCGCTCCCACCCCTCGCTTCACAGAGAGCGGCAAATACCCTTTCCTCGCCCCATATGACAACCACGCTCAAATGTGACATGCGGCGCTCCCACCCCTCGCTTCACATTTAGCGGAACCAATACAAAAAGCGGCAAGCATTAAAATCATCAAAGGATGACCACGACTCATGGGATGTGCATCCAATAATCATAATATGCATCTAACATCAATATGCATAAATTACCATGTATATGCATCCACTATGCAATACCTCATATGGCATAAATAAACATGTATATGCATCCACTATGCAATACCACATATATACTCGCATCCACAATGCATAAACAATGAGCATATAAAATACATGTTACCGTTGGGTGCCCGTACGTCCACTACGTACCTTTCCAAAATGTGGAATGTGATTGGACCTCAATTCCTTGGCTGCGTTGCCACCTGGGTTGGTTCTACATATTCACAAATACCAATATTAGAACCCAATAATAGTCCAATACCAAAAATCCCACAAAAACACCCAAAAACACCATTTTTGGTGTCTCGCGATCGATCGCCATCAAGCCCCGATCGATCGCGAGAACACACTGTCTCGGGCAACAAAATTGCACAATCCGCGATCGATCGCGGAGCTAGCGCCGATCGATCGCGGCCTCGCCGATCGATCGCGCCAAGCTCGCGATCGATCGCTGAGGCTCACTGCCTCAGCCCTGTTGCTCGCGATCGATCGCGAGAAAATCGCCGATCGATCGTCGAGCTGTGGTCAAGCGGGATTTGGGCACTATTCACCCATCTTCAACCCCTTCTCATACACACCCACATACCCCAACATAAATCAAACCCAATAACTCAAAACCACCCATAAACATCAACATAAACTCAAATAAACAACATCCAACCAAAACACTACCAAAATCACAACACCCAACACAACCCATTTTAAACCCTTTAAAACCAAACTAAACTCAACCAAAACCTTACAAAATTAATACATGAGGTACCCATACCTCTTGGGGATCTCAAATCACCCAACAATCTTCCACAAATCAAAGTTTGCAAGGTCTCCTCTTCACCTCAAAGGTGGAACTCGAAAATATGGGAAGAGGGGAAGGGTTTGGGTGTTGGAGATAATTTGGTAAAGTAAAATATGAGTGGATGGGGTGGGGTTGGGTATAAAGGTGAGTTTTTAAATTAAAATGCAATCCAAGGCAATTCCATGGTGTATAAAACACCCCAACATGATATTTTCAAAGCATTTACTCAAAATGCACCAAATATCAATTAACACATGATTCCTCATAAATTGCTAACCAATGCAAATAAATCATGCTTCCAATAATATTTACCCAACATGCACCACATGCACCCTGAAATGCAACCCCGGGTCACCCTATCCATATGACCATGCATTTTCCATAAGGTAAATAAATTCCAACACATAATCAATTACCACATAATTAATCATGTAAACACAATTAAAGCCAAATAGCAATTAACCATTTCGGGGATGTCACAATACTCCCCTACTTATAAGATTTCGTCCTCGAAATCACATGCACTTACCCCAACAGAAATTAAACATAAACTCATACCAGAGAATAGTTCCGGGTAGTGCTGCACCATATGCTGCTCCGTCTCCCACGTAGCCTCCTCGACACCCCTGCGATCCCACTGAACTTTGATCATCGGTATCACTTTGTTCCGAAGTCTACGGTCTGCTCTGTCCAGAATTCTAACAGGCCGTTCCACATAAGATACATCTGACTCTAACTGAACTTCGGAAGGCTGTAACACGTGAGACGGATCCGGCTCATACTTCCGCAGCATCGATACATGAAACACATCATGTATACCAGATAAAGAAGGCGGCAAAGCCAGTCGGTAAGCCAATGTGCCAATGCGCTGTAAGATCTCGTACGGTCCAACATACCTCGGAGACAGTTTCCCGCGCATCCCAAACCGCACAACGCCTCTGAAAGGCGAGATCTTCAAAAAGACCTTATCTCCCAACTGAAACTCTAACGGTCTCCGCCGTTTATTTGCATAAGCTGCCTGTCTGTCTTGGGCTGCTTTCATTTTCTGCCTTATAGTCTTTATCTTCTCTTCCATTTCCCGGATCAACTCAGGCCCTCCGACTGATCTACTGTCCAAATCGTCCCAACATAAGGGTGATCTACATCGTCTGCCATAAAGAGCTTCAAACGGAGCCATCTGAATACTTGCCTGGTAGCTATTGTTATAAGAAAACTCTACCAGAGGCACTGAATCCTGCCAAGAAGCATCGAACTCCAAAACACAAGCTCTTAACATGTCCTCGAGCGTCTGAATAGTGCGCTCGGTCTGGCCATCTGTCTGAGGATGATAAGCAGTGCTCAATCTGACCTCAGTTCCCAAAGCTGACTGAAGGCCTTCCCAGAAATGAGATGTGAATCGCGGATCTCGATCTGACACAATGGAAACGGGGATCCCATGCAATCTCACCACATCTCTAATATACAACTGCGCCATCCTCAAAAATGTAAATGTCATGCTATAGGGGATAAAGTGGGTACCTTAGTCAATCTGTCCACAATCACCCAAATAGCATCGAAGCCTGAAGCACTCCTCGGCAAATGAGTCACGAAGTCCATGGAAATGTGCTCCCACTTCCACTTCGGTATCTCCAAGCTTCTCAACTCGCCGCCAGGTCTCTGTCTCTCTGCCTTAACCTGCTGGCAGATCAAACACCTCTTCACAAAAGCGACGACATCGGACTTCATTCTCTTCCACCAAAACTGACCACGCAGATCTCTGTACATCTTCTTCCCGCCTGGGTGGATGCTAAGTCTGCTACTGTGAGCTCGTTCCAAGATCCCCTTACGCAACTCCGGCGTACTCGGAACCACCCAGCGGTTACCCAATCTCAAAGATCCGTCGTCGGCCACTCTGAACTTCGTCGGCTGACCAAGATGCACTATAGCCAACCATCTCTGAACCTCAGTATCTGATCTCTGAGCTCTCCTGATGTTCTCATAAATATCTGGCTCAGCTAATAAGGTAGAGACATACACAGGTGATGCATCTATATCAAAATCATAGCCCAGATGGCAATAGGAGGTCATCATAGCCGACAAATGGATGACGTCCTCAGCAGAACTCCTCACTTTCCGGCTCAAAGCGTCTGCTGTCAAATTGGCCTTCCCAGGATGGTACTCAATCTCGCAATCATAGTCCTTGAGTAGGTCCATCCATCTCCTCTGTCTCATGTTCAGCTCCGCCTGAGTGAATAGAAACTTGAGGCTTTTGTGATCCGTGTATATGGTGAATGAAGTGCCATATAAGTAATGTCTCCAGATCTTCAGGGCGAAGATGATAGCCGCCAATTCCAAGTCATGAACTGGATATCTGGTCTCATGCGGCTTCAACTGCCTCGATGCATAAGCTACCACATGCTTATCTTGCATCAGAACACATCCAAGGCCCTGCAGTGATGCATCAGTATAAAGAACAAATCTGGAGTTCTCCGTCGGGATCACTAACACTGGCGCCGTCGTCAACCGGTGCTTCAACTCCTGGAAGCTCTCCTCACAAGCTTCTGACCAAAAGAAAGGCACACCCTTCTGAGTCAACTGAGTCAGCGGCTTGGCAATCTTCGAAAAGCCCTCAACAAAGCGCCGATAATACCCGGCCAAACCAAGAAAACTTCGGATCTCAGGCACAGAAGTGGGGGCAGCCCACTCCATCACAGCCTCAATCTTCTTCGGGTCCACTGATATCCCGCTGCTCGAAATGACATGCCCCAGAAACACTACACTGCTCAGCCAAAACTCGCACTTACTGAGCTTAGCATACAACTGATGCTCTCTGAGAACCTGAAGCACTGTCCTCAAGTGTTTCACATGATCTTCCTCACTCCGGGAGTAGATAAGAATGTCGTCAATGAACACGATGACGAACTGATCAAGATACGGCTGAAACACTCTGTTCATCAGACTCATAAAGACGGCCGGGGCGTTCGTCACACCGAACGGCATCACCAAGAACTCATAATGCCCGTATCGGGTCCGGAACGCTGTCTTCTGTACATCTTCCTCTCTGACCCGAATCTGATGATACCCGGATCTCAAATCAATCTTGCTATACACCCTGGTACCTTGCAACTGATCAAACAAGTCGTCTATCCTTGGGAGAGGATACTTGTTCTTCACTGTAGCCTTATTCAGCTGCCGGTAATCGATGCACAGCCGCATCGAACCGTCCTTCTTCTTCACAAAGAGAACTGGTGCGCCCCATGGCGACACGCTCGGGCGTATATATCCCTTGTCCAAGAGATCCTGCAACTGTTCTTTCAACTCTCTCAACTCGGCCGGTGCCATCCTATAAGGTGCACGAGAGATAGCGGATGTCCCTGGCAACAGCTCGATCCCAAACTCAACTTCCCTAGCCGGTGGAAATCCTGGGATCTCTTCTGGGAATACATCGGCGAACTCTGCCACTACTGGCACATCCTCAACTCTTAGTTCCTTACTCTTCCCAGACGTGTCCACGGCATAGATAAGATAGCCCGTGTGTCCACGTTCCAACAACTGAGTCATCTTGATCGCTGAAATCAACGGAATCTTCGCACGAGAACCGTTGCCATAGAAGGTCCACTGACTGCCCAACTCAGGTCTGAACTTCACTGTCCTCTGTCGGCAATCTACCACTGCCTGATATCTGTTCAGAACATCAATACCCAAGATGCAGTCAAAGTCTGACATACCCAGCACAATCAAGTCTGATCTCAATTCATTGCCCTCAAAATAAATGAGGCAGTCTGCCATAAACTGATCAGCAACAACATTTCTTCCAGTGGGTGTCGAGACCAATAGAGGCGTGGGCAAAGAAGACGTGCGCATATGGTGTCTTTCCACAAATCCCACAGACACAAAGGAATGGGAGGCACCTGTATCTATCAAAACAAAAGCAGGGTACGTAAATAAATGGCACGTACCGGCAATCACCTCCTCCGGGGCTGCCTGAGCCTGCTCCCTGGTCAGTGCATATACTTGTCCCTGGGGTGGTCCCACTGTCTGACCTCCCGATGGACGAGGCCCAAATTGCTGCCTCTGCTGCACTGTCCTGTCCTCAAACCTTGGCCTGTTGCCCTGATACTCTGACTGGCCTCCCCTGGTGGGACAATACCGAGCAATGTGGCCCATCTTGCCACAGACATAACATGCAGGACACTTATTTGAAGAATGCGGTCCTCCACAATTGTTGCACCTAGGCTCTCCCGGCCTCTCCCCTTGTGAAGATCCTCGATTGGCCGACCAATTACCCTTCTTGTTATCCTGCTTCTGTCCAAAGTGTTTCTTCCCACCATACCGCGAAGATGAAGAGGCACCACGGGGCTTAAATGGCTCACCCCGAGGCCTCAAACTGTCACTAGTCTGCCTCTGTTGCGGTACCGGTGGTGGCATGGCATAAGCTCCCACTCCTAGCTCAGCAAGCTCCGCTCTTGTGAGAGCATCATCAAAAGAAGTTGGGTTATTGATGATAACCCGGTCATAGAGCTCCGGTCGCAGTCCTTTCATGAAATTTCTCATCTTGGCACGTCCATCAGAGGCAATATGGGGGACATACCTAAGTAGTGATGAGTACTGTGTGGCATAGTCTGCCACTGTCATGTTCCCCTGCCTCAGGCTTGCAAATTCATCCTCTTTTGTCTGTCTTGCTGCCGCGGAGAAGTATCGGTTCAAGAACCTGGTCCTGAAGAGTGTCCAGTCAATCACAGCACCCAGTGCTCTCATCTCCATCACTGTGCTCCTCCACCACATCAATGGTTTCTTAGCCAACTGGAACTCCGCCAGCCTCAGCCAAGCAGTAATAGCACACGGAGCCGATACAAAGATCTGTTCAAGTCTCTCCAGCCACTCTTCAGCTTCTTCTCCGGACTCTGTCCCCTCAAACCGGGGCGGATGATAAGACAGAAACTGAGTCAAGCTAATCTCACCCGGTAGCAATAACTGGACCACTGGTTCCATTCCTACAGCCGGTGGAGGTAGAGGATTAGCCTGTCCAATACTCGCATTTACACTCCCAACATCTCCGACTTCCTCATTAGCAGCCATGCTGTAACACAAATGTTAACAACAATCCAAAGCAATATATAACATGTCGTTAGATAACAGGAGTGATATAAGCATGTTAGTATAACAGGATATACAGTAATATGCACCACATGCATAAACATGCTTCAAATGTAAGCACCTAGCCAATAATGCTAAGGCTACCCTTCACTCGTTCCCGGGTTCTCTAACCACTGCTCTGATACCACTAATGTAAGGACCCTAATCCTTAAGTGCGGAATAAAGGCATAATAGAGCTAAATAAATGATCAGAGTAGAGTAAACAAGTTGAGTCTATGAGCTTAAGCATTTACATGCCAAAATAAAGGACTACCAAAAGGATTAATTACATTCCAACAAATGAATGTGTCCACTATAGTTTTACGCTACTCCTAGAGTAGGCACTATACAAAAGAATCCTGTCCTTTCATCTACCAAAGATGCTCGTGAAGCTCACTGTCTCAACCCGTTCAAGCCCATCTATCATGCCAAAAAGGTACCTACAAGGACAACCCCCAAACATGAGCAATAATAATCATTCATATTCAACACAATATGAAGATAAAGCGTAAATGCATAATCAATATAAAACACTTCCTGTTTTCCCATGCATTTCAAACGCTTCCCGTTTGGTTGTCCCTGTACCATAACTCATGAGTATAATCAACAGATTATTTTTAATGGCCAAAACATGTCATGACATCATATACCATCTCAACTGTACCACATATTGGTCATCATTCCCTAGTCTGTCCATCACAGTGTATTTTAATGCCCCTCGCTTATATTCATATGGGCGGCATAGGATAACCTCGCTACAATGGACATGCGGCGCTCCCACCCCTCGCTTCACAGAGAGCGGCAAATACCCTTTCCTCGCCCCATATGACAACCACGCTCAAATGTGACATGCGGCGCTCCCACCCCTCGCTTCACATTTAGCGGAACCAATACAAAAAGCGGCAAGCATTAAAATCATCAAAGGATGACCACGACTCATGGGATGTGCATCCAATAATCATAATATGCATCTAACATCAATATGCATAAATTACCATGTATATGCATCCACTATGCAATACCTCATATGGCATAAATAAACATGTATATGCATCCACTATGCAATACCACATATATACTCGCATCCACAATGCATAAACAATGAGCATATAAAATACATGTTACCGTTGGGTGCCCGTACGTCCACTACGTACCTTTCCAAAATGTGGAATGTGATTGGACCTCAATTCCTTGGCTGCGTTGCCACCTGGGTTGGTTCTACATATTCACAAATACCAATATTAGAACCCAATAATAGTCCAATACCAAAAATCCCACAAAAACACCCAAAAACACCATTTTTGGTGTCTCGCGATCGATCGCCATCAAGCCCCGATCGATCGCGAGAACACACTGTCTCGGGCAACAAAATTGCACAATCCGCGATCGATCGCGGAGCTAGCGCCGATCGATCGCGGCCTCGCCGATCGATCGCGCCAAGCTCGCGATCGATCGCTGAGGCTCACTGCCTCAGCCCTGTTGCTCGCGATCGATCGCGAGAAAATCGCCGATCGATCGCCGAGCTGTGGTCAAGCGGGATTTGGGCACTATTCACCCATCTTCAACCCCTTCTCATACACACCCACATACCCCAACATAAATCAAACCCAATAACTCAAAACCACCCATAAACATCAACATAAACTCAAATAAACAACATCCAACCAAAACACTACCAAAATCACAACACCCAACACAACCCATTTTAAACCCTTTAAAACCAAACTAAACTCAACCAAAACCTTACAAAATTAATACATGAGGTACCCATACCTCTTGGGGATCTCAAATCACCCAACAATCTTCCACAAATCAAAGTTTGCAAGGTCTCCTCTTCACCTCAAAGGTGGAACTCGAAAATATGGGAAGAGGGGAAGGGTTTGGGTGTTGGAGATAATTTGGTAAAGTAAAATATGAGTGGATGGGGTGGGGTTGGGTATAAAGGTGAGTTTTTAAATTAAAATGCAATCCAAGGCAATTCCATGGTGTATAAAACACCACAACATGATATTTTCAAAGCATTTACTCAAAATGCACCAAATATCAATTAACACATGATTCCTCATAAATTGCTAACCAATGCAAATAAATCATGCTTCCAATAATATTTACCCAACATGCACCACATGCACCCTGAAATGCAACCCCGGGTCACCCTATCCATATGACCATGCATTTTCCATAAGGTAAATAAATTCCAACACATAATCAATTACCACATATTAATCATGTAAACACAATTAAAGCCAAATAGCAATTAACCATTTCGGGGATGTCACAACATGACCCTATCAAACAATTCAGGCCTCAACCCTTTCACAAATTGTCTGATTTTTGCCTTTGTATTGACAGCAATATGTGGCACATAGCGAAGCAAAGAGGAATAGTGCACAGCATAATCAGATACTGTCATGGATCCCTGTCTCAAATTTGTAAATTCATCCTTTTTCCTTTGCCTTGCAGCAACAGAGAAATAATGCTCCAGAAACTTTGTTCTAAACACATCCCAGTTCACTGTCTGTCCTTGAGCCCTCAACTCAAGTACTGTGGATTTCCACCACATCATAGCTTTCTTGGCCAACTGATATTCAGCTAAACGTAACCAAGCAGTCTTGGCACACGGTGCTGATACAAATATCTGTTCTATACGTTCCAGCCACTCCTCTGACAGTTCCCCTGACTCAGTCCCCTCAAACCTAGGTGGCTGATAACTCAGAAACTGGGTCAAAGTCAATTCTCCAGGCAACAATACCTGTTCCACTGGCCCTTGTTCAATCGGTGGTGGTGGCACATGCGCCATCCGTACACTCGCATTGCCACTCATGGCATCCCCAACATCCTCATGTAACCCTCTGTCTGTCATAGCTGTAGATCAAGGGTTAACAATAACAATCATAAAAATATAACATGTTAGAATAACATCATATGCCAACTCCTAACATGCTATTACTATTCGCAAAGTGTTTAGGTAACTCCCTAATACACTTCTTCTACCCATGTTCACCCCGTTCTCGAACCACTGCTCTGATACCACTAATGTGGGGCCCTCGTTTACTTAATCCTTATGTATCCATTAAACATACATATGTGAGTCTGAATTAAGTAATATATCATGCACGGATTAAGAGTTCATACTAGTTAAGTTGTTTACAAGGTTATCAAAACCCTAACAAACTATACATATCATGTACATAAACAACATAATTCAAAAGAACTCCTAGGCAGTGGTTCCCCTCGCAGCGGAAATCATGACTCACGCTCCCCACGTCTATGAGTCCCTACAGAAACATTCACAACGTGAGTATAGATAACAACTATCTCAGTGCAATATCAAAACACAATATCAATATCAATGATAAAGCACAATAAATCAGATAACGTGAATGTTCTGTATCCTGCATCCACAAATGCACTATGTCATGACATGTCTCAACAAGTTCCCTATTATCACGAGTCTCATATGATATGCCTATTCAGCTCAATATGTCAGTGAAACCACATCACATCTTCATATTAGCAGCACATGTCATAGTACCATACTCATCTGTGATAATAACCAGAGTATATACCCACACCAGGCGTATATCTCTCAAGCCAAAGCATATGTAGTATATCTATCGTGGCAACGATCCCAGCCCAAGCATATGCCCCACACTAGCATATCTATCCAGGCACCGATCCCAGTCAAAGCATACGCCCAACACTAGCATATCTATCGTGGCAGTCAAAGCATATACCCCACCAGGTATATCTATCAAGACAATGATCGTACCAAAGCATATACACATATCTATCAAGGCATCCATACCACTCATATGAAATCTATGTATGCACATGCATATGATACTACCAATCATATGACACAACGATAACATAAATCATATGATATCGAAACCATAATAGCATCATCATATCATATCTATACTCCGTACGTCAACACGTACCTGTACTGCGACACAAACGAGATAAAGCAGTTGTCAATAGCTAAGTGCCTCGTTGTCCTGTCCCCTGTGATGGTGCTACAACAATGCCAACAATATATCATGTTATCATAGGCATTAAAATCAAATTCTACAAAATATTTTATTTTTCAAAATATTACCACTGGCGATCGATCGCGATCAACACCGATCGATCGCCAAAACTCTCTGCCCCCTCGCGATCGATCGCATCAACTTGGCGATCGATCGCCACAATGCTCTGTTCATCGCGATCGATCGCGACACTTTCACCGATCGATCGCCATCCAATTTCACCGCCTTAAAATGTTACTGTCATCGGCGATCGATCGCTCACTCGCACCGATCGATCGCCGATGCCCAGAAAAATGAGAGCATGGCGATTTTCAAGCTTATCTCCATGAATCTTCTCCTACACCTCATATTAAACCATGTCAACATGTTTCTTGCAAGACCTAGGAACATATAAACATAAATCTAACATCATAGATTCCAATTCCTAGCATAGAAACATGATATGATTGTACACATGCACACTTGAGCTTTCCCTTCACATATATCAACATGAATGACATAATTCAAGTATATAACTATGAATTTCTTACCAAGATGGTACAATTCCACTTCACACACCCTCCTAGCTCAAGTTACAAGTGAAATCCAAGCTCAAACCAACAACTCCTTGAAAGAAATGGAGAGGAGCTTGTGTAGTGTTTTAGTAGGTGTAAAAGGTGTTGTATGTGATTTCATCCCCTTAATCCACTTGATATAGGATCTTTAATTCCTTAAGTCCCTTGCTATCATACCATTTAAAGGTAATTACATGCTAACTAACATGTACATGCAATGCACTCCAAATTCAAATGCAACTCTAATGCACATGTTGATGCACTTTCAACACTTAATCCATAATTCACATGTTTATAGTATGAATGTATTACACACCATGTTTCATGCCTTCTCATATTTCATTTCATATCTAAATCAATGCATTCTTGGTTCCACTCGAACTCCCATTATCATATCGTCAAGTGATATGATTACACCATAATCATATCACACGTGTATTAAACAAATCGAGGCATTACAGATTCGATATCTTATATCTATGAACAAATTCATCAATCAATACATACTAGTCGCAATGCATCATCATTATCCTAATTCATTATAATGCTTGACCAGGGACTGTCTTTAAGAATAATACAATTTTATTCTAAAGACATTAATATATATTTAATCATATTACACAGATACTGGAAGAATATATAATAATGAATTGCCATTAATAAAATCATATTACATTATATGCCAAAATCAATCATCTAGTGAGTAGTCTTATGGCATATCCCAACAATACTAGTCATTAGATAATTGATTTTGGCATACAATGTAATATGATTTTATTAATGGCAATTCATTATTATATATTGTTCCAGTATCTGTGTAATATGAATAAATATATATTAATGTCATTATAATAAAATTGTATTATTCTTAAAGATCGATTGGTATCATGCAGTTTTGAACATATCTATCAATTTTAACGAGGGAGTGAGATTGGACGAAGATAAGCACTTTCAAATTCTCAATTAAATTCAGTTTCATACTCATAAAAGAGTTATGAACTCTAAGAATCAATAAGAGGCTGGATTACCACTCTTTATCTTGTTCAATGAAATAAATAATAAAAGAGAGATCCTGGAATGAGCTGTTAAGATCTGAAACAAATGTTAGAAGAGTGTCAGAAGATTATTTTTGGCGGGCCCCCTCTGACGATCAAGTCAGGTGATAGAAGAAATTGAGAAAATATGTAATTGAGTACTTGATGTATATAAGCGTATAAAGATAAATGCATACCTCAAAATGGTGAGTTAAGTTACTATTTACAGAAGATACTGCATGTGTATAAGGTTTGAACTAGTAAGACCACGATCCACATGATCACTAAATCTCGGAATACGTCGGCTCAATCTTGGACTTGGTCAATGTGTGCGTTACTTCAATCCAAAAGATTTAGACCTAGTCAACATATTCCTAGAGATGAGAGGTCCCAAGATTACGCCGAGCTGAGAACAAATCTCGAATGAGATCGGTAGGTTGATCATTAATACCACGCCTATAATGATGTTTTCTCATGTCTCAGGTCGGGAGATCGGTGCACTTGGTCCAATGGTTATATGGAAGAGGCCCAGCTAAAAATGATGTTATACAGAACTTTGGAGATCGGCCCACCATGTTCCTCTTAAGTATTTGTCTTCTTGGGTTTAAGCTCGATGGATCAATAGTTCATTGCACGCCCCAATTGATGCTATTTTATATTGAAGGTCGGGATTCGATAGCATGTAGTAACTAAAACATCCTTAATTTCTTTTTTAACATCCAGCTACTCCGCTATCTATAGTTTTTTTTTTTTTTTTTTTTGGTTGCTAAATATATAATATAATAAAAGAGAAATGGGGAAGTGTTAATGTTATAGAGCACAAATGGAGGAATTTCAACAAGTGGTCCCTTCTGTCGCTAACAATTATATTTGGCAATTCCACAAATTTATTGCATTTTCGTAGACCACGATTTACTTATTAGCCGACAAGGAATATAATAAAAAATATATGTTACCATATTATATATGTAATAATTAAAAGTATGTTCTTCACACAACTTTGCCAATAAATTGTCCTCATTAATTTCCAAAATAAAAAGCATTTCCAACAATTTATAAGAAAGTACACAAGAACCAGACAAACAAACCATGAGCGCAAAATTCTGCTTATACATAGGGAGTGGCAAATTCTAACATCGTTCATTCGTCGTAGCAATCATTGCCAACCGCCAAAGTCATCGAAAGATTTTAAATTCCTACAAAAAGTTTCAATTTTTCTGTGTTTTCCTTGATTTCTGATAGATCCCCTTTCATTAATTTATTCATCGATTCATTACTTCATTGGAGCTGTACGTATTCGTGTTCATATGCGTATAATGGGCAGGAGGAACAGGAGAATAAACAAAAGGAGGCCTTCAAGAATTTGCAATTATGCAGTGGCCTCGTCGATTAAGGATCCCTCTTGTGTTTCTTGCACAACTTTCAATATCCTTGCTCCTATTTATAAAAGACTCAATCATGAGGTAAAATCTTAAAATAAATTCATATATGTTTGCAAAATTCTCTTTTTTGCTGGGCCTCATATGTGGTTTGTTTGTAAAAGAATGAAATTTTTCTGAGTGTTTTGTAATTTTCATATTGGGTGGGGGTGAAAGCAGGATCCCAGTTACAGAGAAAGCGATGTTAAAGATTATTGGCTGAATAGAAACCAGAGGATTTTGGATTGGTTACTGTATGAAAGATCTTCTATTATCTGCCTCCAGGTTTTGAATTTTTCCTCTTATGGTTTTCATTTTGTTGTTTTTTTCTGAATAACAATGTGATATTTGATGTTATTCAAGATGTGTGGTTTGTGGGGGGTGTTGCAGGAATTCTGGGTTGGGAATGAGGAGCTTGTGAATATTTATGACAAGAGGCTGGAGGATGCCGGTTATGTAAATTTGAAGCTCGCCCGGACGAATAACCGTGGTGATGGTATCAGATAATTTCATTTTCTTTTGAGATTTATGCTTTTTTATAATTTCAATTAAATTAAAAACATTCTACATGTTAAGAATTTACAGGTTCTTATTCATAATCAATTGGTTATGATAGGAATATCACAGATCTCAAGATCTCAAGTTCTCAATGTGGGACAACAACGCTCAACACTTGAGCATTGTGACATTATATAAGTCAGTGTGACATTATATAAGTCAAACGCGTGGATAGATGAGCATGTGGGCGGAACAGTCACATGTAAAACTTTGTTCTCATACCATGTTAAGAATTAATAGGGATCCTATTCATAACCAATCGTCTTATAAAGAGCTAGTATAGCTGTGGGGTCCTCGTTACTTAATCTGTTATGTATCAATTTATTATACATATGTGAGTAGGATTTAAGTAGGATTTAAATAACAAAACACACTGAGTTAAGAGTATGACTAGGTAGGTTGTTACAACAGTTACAAATTTCGTGCATAATATACACATGTACATAAAAACAACATAACGAGAAGTACAACTCCTTGGTTCAGCTCGCAGCGGAATTCAACTCACAATCTCATCCTCTCACAACTATGAATCCCTACAGAAACAATCACACAGCATGAGTATAGATAAACAATTATCTCAGTGCAATAAGCAATATAAAACGATAAAGCATTATCGTAAACCATCAACTGTGATTGTTTTGTATCATGCGTCATCAAATGCAAATATGTCATGACATGTCTCAACTATCACCATGTTATAACGGGACAAATATGATTTGCCTATCTCAGCTCAATATGTCAGTGGAACCTCCTTACATATTCATATTACCAGCACAAACCATATTTTCGTCCTCACACATTATAACAATCCAAGCATATACTCAACCGGAGTATATCTCTCATACCAAAACATATGCAGCATATCTATCGTGGCAACAATCTGAGCCAAAGCATATGCGGTGTACCTATCGTGGCAACAATCTCAACAACATGCATGTATAGCACCATAAATGTATACACAGATGATATCATCAAATATCTCAATCTCAATATCATCATCACAATAACAGCAATACTCGTACGTCAACACGTACCTGTTGTACAACACAAAAGATAGAAATCAGGCGTCAATGTTTAACCGTCTCGTTGTCCCGTCCCCTGTGATGATCAACAATGTATAATGTTATCAACCAAATCGATCGCTCACCTCGATCGGTACAAATATAGCGACCGATCGGTATTAAATCTGAATTTCATACAAAAGCTACGGCATTCGAGTGATCGATCGATCGCCTTCAGCGATCGATCGCTACATGAACTGCCTTACATTTCCCCTGTTTCGGCGATCGATCGGTACATCTACCGATCGATCGGTCGATAACAAAAGTTCCATACTATGACGATTTTAATAAGATTTTGAGCTTATCTTCATGGTTCTCCTTCTCTACATCACCACATACCATCAAACTTGTTTCAAGTACTACTTAACAACGTATGAACACATTTCTATAATTTCTACAACTTCTTTCATTGAATTTCGTCTCATCTTTAACCAAGACATAGAGATTACAAGGCATATCTTCACATGGATGAACTACCAACATAGACACATCATATGCTATGAAATTCTTACCAAGAAGTTATGAATTCACTTTCCTCAACTTTCTATCTTTGCCAAGTAAAATCCAAGAAAAGATGCAAGAGCAAGTAAGGTTTTGAGAGGTGCTTGTGTAGAGATTCTTAGGTGAAATATGATGTAAGTATGTGTTCTCAATCTGATTTTCTCTTTAAATATGGACACTCAAATCCATCTGAAATTCCATGCACATGTACATCACATTTCAAACTCAAATGCAAATGAATGGTTAAGGAATAATCAACAAGATGCACTCATGTCATTCCTATACATACCATAGCTTCCTTGCTACATGTTTACCATAAGTTGATTATGTAGTCTCAACTAATAACCATGGCACATTACATGGGAACTCATATCTTGTCTTATTCGTATCACACTCGGTTCAATCCGAACTCGAGTCCATGTCAGACTGTAATTATCACACAATTACGTCATAATCATATTCAATACACGTTTAAGTCATATTGAGGCATTACAATTCTCAACAAAATGTTCTCTTAGATAATGGATTGGAAGAGATTTTAGATCTTAGAAATTGCTCTTCTTGCTGATAACTTGGGAGTTTTAGATATAGACAGAGAAATCACAAGTACTTGAAAAGAGAGAATGTAGATAGGAAACATTTCCTCTAGAAGCATCACTTGGCAGCAGATCACTACTGGAAATCAATTAAGTTCAGAAGAAAATATTACCTCAGCCTGATCTGTAATTGCTCATCGTGCTCTATAAGTTGTTCTTTCTTAAAATTTGATAGGTCTCTTGACTGCTGTGCATAAGGACTACTTCAGAATCATAAGCCACAGAGAGTTGCTTTTCAATGATTTTGGAGACCGTGTGGCTCAGCTACTGCACGTTGAACTGATCACTCCCTTCTCACAATGTCGGAACAGTAATGTACGCCAAGAAATACTAATAGTGAATACCCACTTATTGTTCCCGCATAATTCGAGTTTGTGCTTAGAGAGACTACGTCAAGTAAGTTGAACTTGGTTTTTATTCATATGATGGTTAGAAATGCTTCATTTTATATCAGTTTCTCATGCAATTTCCTATTTCATGTTTTGCTTGATAGGTCTACAAGATCTTGCAACACACGGAATCGTATCAAAAAGAAAATAATCTCAATCCCTTGCCAATCTTACTATGTGGGTATGTTTATTTTTCATAATCTTTTGTTGTTACATTTAGAGTTCTCATCCTAATTATATGATTATATGCTCTCGTCTTTCTTTAATTTCTTCAGTGATTGGAATGGGAGCAAGAGGGGTCATGTTTACAACTTTCTTAGATCTCAGGGATTTACGTCTTCATACGACGCCGCCCATCAGTATACTGATGCAGATGCTCACAAGGTAATTTACCGATAGTTTCATCCTATTGCTTTTTTAAATGATCTTTTCTTGATTGGATTCGTGTTTCTGATTCCGTATTATCCTATGCAGTGGGTGAGCCACCGCAATCACCGTGGGAACATTTGTGGTGTAGATTTCATATGGCTTCTGAACCCAAACAGATACAGGAAACTACTTAAAACAAGTTGGAGCGAAGCCGTGCTTGGAATGCTCAAGGTACAACATTCCATCATTGGTTATGTATGTTTTTCGTGTAACATCTTATCTTCTCGGTTTGTATGGTTTAGCGTTTGTGTATTTGTCTTCACAGAATCAACTTAGTCGAGCCTCGCTTACTGAAGATGATGCATTTGCCTTTCTGAAGGCTGATAGCCCTGGTGATTACATCACCTATTCTGGCTTCTGTGAAGCATTGCGACAGGTACCATTTTACTCTTAATGGATGGTTTTATTGGAAATTCCTCAAGTAATTGAGTGATAATCTTGGAAATTAACCATGTGCTTCTTTTTTTTCTTTCTATGCCCCCAACAGCTTAATTTAATTGGACACTGTAATGGACTGAGTAGTGATGAGATTAAGGAGCTATGGATTCAAGCTGATGTTAACACAAATGGTGTTCTTGATCGTGAAGAATTTAAGGTGGGAGACAACAACAGTCTTGATTTGAATATATATGATCGTTCTTAAATGTTTCTCTTGTAAAGATATTCTTTTGCTTATACTACAGCGACGAATATGGAACGCCTCTTGTTCGGAACAAGGAGATGTCGTGGCATGTGACGAAATTGTGAATGAGACGGAGCAAACTATTGGGTTTAGTGTAAAAAACGCTGTTCTCTTCCCTAGTGAGGTAGAGAAAGGAACGTGGCCCGAAGATTACTCTCTTTCAGATCACGCAAGACTCACTGTGGTTTTCTCACCGGTGAAAATGCCATGCTCTAGATTGACATAGTGACTTTTGAAAAGAGAATGAGAGTGCCAAGAAAAGTATGGGCTGTCCGGTCGGGCATATGTACCAACATGGGTTTCAAGTCTCCATTGAGACGGTGAGCTGGGAGATGAAACCATAAGACCCAGTGGTTTCGGCTGCTGCACCGTCTGAGGTGGTAGAAATCTTGCTCGTGCTCATACGCTCTCGGTATATATATATATCCGTGTGTGTGAATGTATATGAAGATTGTTCATGCAGGAGTGCACTATGTGTACCTAAATCGAGTATTGTTTTAGATTCTAGAGCTCATGAAAGAGTAGTATACTAATCTACTTCGGTGTATCATAAAAATTCCCATCAGAAGAACTAGTTTTTAAGTTGATCCAAGTTTCTTCTTCATGAAGATAACATGAACCCTACTAAAAAAAGGGATTCTCTACCGATTTTGCCGAAGTTGATGTCAACTTAACAAGTTAATTTGTTGAAGAGCTGCATAACAAATCACGTTTTTCAAAGATCATCAATAATCCAATATATATCCCACAAAAATATGCGATAATGAATAAATATACAGAAAAAAACAGGACATCGATATTTTTTACGTGAAAAAACACCAAGATGAAGGAAAACCTATGGAATCTTATACTATAATATTGATGAATTACGGTGTTTTGATACAATAAAAGAGTAAAGAAAATGTTGTTCTGAAAAGCTGAGAGCCGAGAGAGGTTGAAGATGATCCAGTCTGCCTCTCCTTTCCCTCTTCAATGATAATTGCTCCTCCTTTATTTCTGTCGTCCCCCTCTATCTGCTCTCATTCCCCTCTCTTTAATGTTGTTCTTGTTCTCTTCACTGTTAATATCTTTCTGCCCCGATGTTTTTTATTTAATAATGGGTCCTGAATGTATTGGCATAATATTGGTATAACACAATCCAATATTTGAAATATGAAGAAAAAATTGTGAGAAAATATCAACGTTGTTTATGGAGATATTTAAGAAAATAACCTTCATTAGAGTCCCAATTTGAAAAATGACCTCCTCTTTTTATTTCATTAAATTTTACATTTTTACCCTTTCAAAATAAATGGCAATTTCATTATCTTTCACTCTCTTAAATCTTTCACATCTTATATCCTAAAACATGAAATAATATATAGAAGAAAATATTTTTACATTTAAATACTATTATAAGATCTAATTCACAAAATATGGACATATATAACTTATGTTTTTTATGGAGTATTTTTTTTTACTTTTTCAAAATAAAATATCTTCTTCAACTTTATATTGGTTAATCCTATAACAATAGTTATTTTTTAAAAAAATAGATAGTGATTACAAACTAAAATAGGTTTATAATTAGATTTTCACAAAAGAAATAAAAGATAATATAAATGGTTGCAACCTTATTATATATAAATATATATAATAATAATAATAACAACAACAACTTTTCGCTTCTCTATGATCTGTTCCCAAAATATCCATATTCAATATTTAAATAAGTTTCTTACAAGTTCTAAAACACACTTAAATAAAATTTAAATCACTAACTTAAATAGTTGATTTTTTCTTTCTGCTTGTAAATTCTCCAACGGAAGGAATTATTTTTTTCTTTGCTCTCCCTTTGAACACTTTAACACCATGAGGTAGTACAATCATAGAACTAATGTCAGCAGGTATGTTCCATTCATTAGAGTGGGGCACCGGATTAAATTGTTTCTGTGTATGCCAATGTTCAAGCATTTGTGGTGTAGTAATGCAAGCACAATTCATATATATTCATATCATGGTGACCAGCAGCTGCAATAGCATGCGCACACGGAAGTCTATCAATGTCGAAAACTCGATACAACATGTCTTTCTACTCAAATCAACAACTGCATCATTACCAACTCCAGTGACGTGATACTCAGAAGCATTCATCTGAACAACTTCCATTTTCTGTGACTCAATACATCTTGATCGTACGGTCTTCTCAGCCCATGGAGTAAGATGTGTCGAAGAAGCAGCAGTAGTATTGCGGTGACTATTGAACCATGATGTAATGAGGTTTTGAATCGCATATAACAAAGCAATAACCGGAAGTTCACGTGCGAATATCAACTTTGCATTAATTGACTCAGATCCATTGGTTGTCATAATATTGTACCGCGAACCATGAAAGTATGCCCTATCCCATTTTTCTCGATCAATGTTGCCCTCGAGATACTCTGTGATACTTGGATAACTATTTCTCATCTCATCGTATAAGTCATTAAATTATGTCTGTTTGTAAGTCTTGGCGGTACGCATAAAGAACGCAACTCCACCTGCTTTGGATTTCATTTGTCTTGATATTTTGTCCAAGGTGCCATATGCAGTTTCCGTGTTGTGCTTGCTTCCATTGATGATTCCTCTATGCCTATCAGAAATAAAAACCAATTCATTATCATCAGGTAACAATTCATTCAAGTTCTCAAAAAACCAAGTCCAAGAAGCTTCGCTTTCTGAATCAACAATTGCCCAAGCAATGGGATATTGGTGGTGATTTCCATCTTGTGCCGTTGCTATCAGTAAAACACCTTCATATTTACCTATCAAATGCGTGCTATCAACTGATATCACCTTTCTCATGTATTTAAATCCTGCAATACATGCCCGATATGCCAAGAACATGTATTTGAAGCTATCATCTGGGTTGACCTTCAAATATATTGTTGACCCTGGATTTACTTGCTCAAGCATGTACAAATATGCAGGAAGTAGTCTAAAACTTTCAGCTGGATCTCCTCTCAGTTGATTTATAACAAGCTGCTTCCCCTTCCATGCTTTGAAATAGCTAATCTCGACACCCATATTCTGCATCATTGTTCTTATTGCTTTTAAGGAAGGCATTGTTCGTTGTCCTCTAAAATTTTCTACTAGTATATCTACAACTATAGATGCACTCTCTTGCCGATGCCTCCTCCTTCTATTATTCATATCACAAGTATGCTTATTATAATAGGTCCTGACTGAAAAATGAGATGACCCTTTTGTTTGTGACAAACGAACTTTCCAACTGCAAGTATCATCTACACATCTTACTGCATAAAGAGTCTTGGTGGATTTTAAAATGTGCATCTCAAATGAAGCTTTCATTGCAATATTATGCAATTCTCTTTTAACATCTTTTTTGCTGTTGAACTCTTTACCAATTATCAAATTAGACTCATATGTAAAAGTATATACCTCACTGCTAGAATCAAAAAAAAATTGGCCATCACTCGCTACTGATTCACACTGATTGAACTCCAATTCGGCATTCTTTGTGGCACTACAATTCACATTATCATTTAAATTAGCATCATTATCTCCATTCTGATTATTTACTATAAGGACTCCATCAAAATATTCATCTGGATAAAGATCGACATTAGCTCAGGGTGCTTATTGGGCCGGACCAACCGAAATCGGATCGGTCGGTTTCGGTTCCGAATCGGAACCGGTTGGTCCGGTTATAAACCAGAATCCGATCCGGGTTTTACCCGGATCGGATCGGTTCCAGAGATTCGGAACCGCCAATCCGGCGGTTCCAGTTCCACCGGTTCCGGTTCCGGAACCGGAACAGGTGAAAAAGAATATAAAAAAATAATAAAAATAATGTTGGCCAACGGCATTATAGCCGTTGCCCACTGGATGTAGATAGAATTCAGAATCACAAGCATCATTATCAACTAGTACACCACATTCAAAGCCACCGAATTCAGATCAACATTGTTGTCACAAATATTTTGAATTTTCCTGTCCATTTCCACATAAATCAAAGGTATATGATTTGTATCACAAGTAATAGATATGTATGTAGACACGTTTCACCAGTTAAATATATCGGACCAAGAATCTGATCACAAATCTGTGTTAATAACTGAATTTCAATTCAATCTCATTTTTGTTCAAGCCACACTTCTCAGATACTTCAGTTTTCAACATTGATATGGTGTTGAGCCTTAAACGCATGGTTGCGTTTAATGCGTTAAATTATCCCCGGTCAATCTTTGAGTTTTGATGATCAACAAAACTTGTGTTTGTTATACTAATGCATCTACTTAGTGTGCAGATTAAGTGATGAAAAGTGGTTTGGAATGAAGAAAATCGAGTGTGCATATTCTGGCATGGATCGCCCCAGGCGATGGTGATCATTGCCCCAGGCGATGGGTGCCAGGCGGGGCATCGCCACGCACATCGACAGAGGCTATGGCTAGGCGAGCATGCAAGGAAGATCGCCCCAGGCGATGATGACCAACGCCTGAGACGATGGCAACCAGGAGCGACATCGCCCCGCACATCGACAGAGGCGACGCTGAGGCAATGCGCGGGCATGCGCGCAGGGGAGATCGTTTGAGGCGATGGGCTGAACGCCCGAGGCGATGGCTGGAACGCCTGAGGCGATGTGGACTTTGCCCAAGGCGATGCAAGATTTTAGGCTGCTGAGGCTACGGTATTGGGATTTAATTTGGATCGCCTGAGGCGATCGGGACATCGCCTGAGGCGATCCGTGATTTATGCTGACCGTTAGGGCGCGGCGATGGAGATCGCCTGAGGCGATGTCCGAGGCGATCGAGGAGTGATTTCAGCCTTATGTTTAGCAACGGCTAGTAGGAGCCTAGGGGGCCTCCTACACTATAAATATGGATGTTTTGGAGCATTTTGAAGACAAGGAACAAGCCTACAAACTTCTACAAAGTCTTGATCATTTATATTTGAATTAAGCTTTGCAATCTCCATACATTGTTATTGTATTGGAGCTTGTAATTCTTTTATTGTGTGTGAGTCTTGTTCTCTTCGTGTTGATACACCGTGAAGGTGTGTGTTGAGTTATTGTAAAGGTCCTCCAACACCAAAGCAAGTTGGAAAATTGTAAAGTCATCAACAAGTCTAGTTGGTGCAAGTGTGTGGCTATCCTTGAAGCCCTTAAGGCCAAGAAGACTCGTGAAGAGTGTTGGTAGCTCGTGAAGAGCGTTGTGTACTCGGGAAGAGTAGTGTGCTCGGGAAGAGCGTTGTAAACTCGGGAAGAGTTGTTGTGTGGCTAACTTGGAGCCCTCAAGGCCAAGATCTATTGTTCTAGTGGAACCTCGGTTGGAGGTTATCTAACCGGGAAGAGGAGACGTAGACGATTCATCGCCGAACTTCTATAACAAAGTATTGTCTCATTTTATTGCTTTATTTCCATTAAGCATTTATTTATTTTGTTCTTTCTATTTATCGATTGACTAAAGGCTTCCGCAAGCGCAAAATTATTTTATTTTTACAAACTCATTTTAAAACGCTAAAGTAGCCAAGGAATCTCATTCACCCCCCCCCCCCCCCTCTTCGATTCCAACATATGGTTACTTCATTATCATCAATATTTATTGCTCCATATCCACCATTCAACCCCAAGCACCATTCAGGTTTTTCATGCTCATTATTTCTCCATTTTCCACCATATCAAAATAAAATAATAATTTGCATCATTTCCTATTAAAAAATATATAAAACCTTCACAATACATATAACCAGACATCATAATACATATTCAGTGTGCTAATTTAAAATACATATTTAATGTGCTAACCACGACATCACAATAAAACTATAAATGAAATAATAATTTGCACAATTTCCTATGCTAATTTAAAATAATATATGCACAATTTTCCTATTGATAATTTAATATATATTATATTAAGATGTAAGAATAAAGGAGTCAAATTCAAACAATAAATGATGCATGTTTCGATGGGTTGTAGACTAATATGAAAAACTTGATGAGAAGATGCCTATGAATTTCACAACTAACAGTACAAGGAATTCACGTACATTTTATTTCATTTAATCAAAACTAAACAAAAGTTGTACCAAAATTTTACAATAAGCATTTACATACCTTAAGAATTGGTGCAATGGTGCATAAGCGAGAGCTCTTTTGGTCAAAATTTTTTTGAAGATAGATTTAGAGAAGGGAGATGCAGGGAGAGAGGTGGGTTGAAAATTTTTTTGAAGAATATAGAAGAGGGGGACGTGGGAGAGAGGTGCGGGGGGATTAGAATTTGGTGTTAGTGTAATTGGGTTTTAGGAGGGAAGGGTAATTTTGGAAAAATTTTAGATTAAAATTTTAAATGAAAGTCATTTTTTTAAAAATTAAGATAAAAGAGGTTAAAAAAAAAAAATGAGAAAGATGGTCAAAAATCCAATTGACCCGTTGTTTATGTGACAGATTTTAAAAAGGAGACATTGATGGGTAGACAAAGATGGATCATTTCCCCTTAGGAAGTTAGGCGACTTAGCCTTAACCACTAAGGAATTGAATTTCTTGCAATTCAACCTTAAATCATGCGTTCATTTGTTTACGGGTAAAAAGCAGACAATCCACGACATTCATCCCCTTTGGTATTTTAGCCTTAACCTTTCAAAATATGTACTTAACTCTCGAATAATTTTAAGCAGTCTTTTAACCCCCTAAACAATATTCGGGAATAATTTTCCAAAATATCCAGGCTGCAAATTTCATTATATACGTCTCATATGCCACGATCGAGAGTATGTATATTTATTCATGTATTTTTGGAGGATTTTACGAGTAAAATTCCTCGATCGTAGGTATACACGTAAAATTACTTTTCATGTATTTTCTTATAGGTATGCTAGTAAAATTCCTACATAAAATACATGAAAATACATAATACCCTCGATCGTGTCATGTGTGATGCACGTGACAGTATTTGCAGCCATAATATTCGGAAAAGTTACTCCCGGATATTGTTTAAAGGGGTTGAGTGCAGTACTTAAAATTGTTCAGGAGTTAAGTGTATACTTTGAAAAGTTACGTGTAAAGTGCTAAACTGTTTAATATAAATATAAACAAAACTATTTACATTACTCAATATATTAAATAATATTTTTTTAGAATAAAAAATAATTGTTTTTAATCTAGGAATTAAATGATGTGGGCAGAACGCAGATTATATCCTCACACACGGTATATACACCGAGTTTTTAAGTGCCACCGATTTTCCCAGAATCCCAACTCTCCTTTTTCTTTGTTTATTTTACTTTAGTAAAGCAATCTGCTTTATCCTTTCGCTTTGTAAAACTTTGCTTAATGGCTGTGCTTCCGTTGAAAGCTTTACCGGTTGGGTATAGATTCCGGCCGACGGATTTGGAGTTGATCGATCACTATTTGAGGAATAAAATTAATGGACGCCATAAAGAAGTTAGTGCTATTCGTGAGCTTGATGTCTGTAAATGGGAGCCCTGGGATTTACCTGGTGATTTCTCGTCTTCTTCTTTTGTTTGATTTATCCTCCTTTCAGATAAAGAATGACCTTTTTGTGAATTTATTGATTTGGGTTGTTTAGCTTAACAAGTTGGAAATTGGGATGATTATCTAAATCTTGGTAGTTTATGTCGTCTGTCTTATACCTAATCTTTTGTTGCTTTTTGGCATAAGTTCACATGGTCGTGTAAGTTGTTTTTTTTTTGTCTGTGTGCTTTGTTGAATTGTGACACAATATGGATTAATGTTTAAATGTAAGATAAATTTGGTTATCAGGTTTGAATTGGTAATCAAATAGCAAAAATGTTTTTTTGCCAGGAATTATTATTATCAAACATGATATTTCCGAATTTTGGGGGTTAAGGAATATGTGTTGTAATTTTTTGCAGATTTGTCTGTGATACAGTCAATTGACAATGAGTGGTTCTTTTTCTGTCCCAAGGATCGCAAATATCAGAATAGTCAGAGATCAAACCGTGCAACCGAGAAAGGATACTGGAAAGCTACTGGTAAAGATAGGAATATAGTTTCTAAGAAGGGAGTAAAGATTGGGATGAAAAAGACTCTCGTTTTCTACAGAGGCCGTGCACCCGATGGAAAGAGGACTAATTGGGTAATTCATGAGTATCGTGCTACTGATACATCTCTGGATGGAACTCATCCTGGTCAGGTCAGGAAGTCATTATTTGCTATAAATTTTTGTGTTGGGATGTTCATCTAAAGTAAATTATTTCCGAGTTCTTAGTTGTGTTTATGTTGAAGATGAACTCAGATATGCTATAATGGTGTTTTGAAGTGGGATCCTATATTAGATTAATGGTGTTTTGATTAAGATTTTAGCAACGTTTTGATTTGAAAATCACTTTAGCATTGGGGAAAATCATTATTTTAACCCGTCCTTGGGAAAAATCATATTTTAACCTGTCCTTTGAAATATCGAAGTATTACCTGACTTACTTTGTTTATTATGTTAATGCGGCGTTCTATAGCAATGAATTACATGGGGTTAACTGATAAAATGTTCTATTTAATCTTTGATATTCTTCATGTTTCGTTTCATGCAATTGATCGTTGTAGAATGAATGTCTTTAACAGGGTGCCTTTGTACTCTGCCGTCTATTTAAAAAGGATGATCTGAAACAAGATGACGCCACCGAAAGTTCAAACCTCGAAGAAGTTGAGGATATTGTCGCGTCTCCCACAGTCACCAAGTCTTTTGCTGATGATGAACTACTGGAAGCTGTTATACCCTCATGTGGTGGCCACATCGAAATGCGACCTCCAACTGATGAAAAATGTCCAATTACAAATTCAGATTCATCATCTTTTCCGGTGAGCTAAAGAGACATAATTGCAACACAACTTTTAATCTAACTTGTTGATAGTGATAAAACATTTGTGTCACTGCCACACTTTTAATTCTTGGTTTTTTTTTGGCTACTTTTTTCTTCAGCCCTACCCAGACTTGGATAAATTATGGGGTTTGTGTTCTCCTATTCACGAGCCACTGGAATGGAAAATCTTCTCTCCAATGCATTCACATATGCAAGTCGAGCTTGGAGAACCGTACATGTGTAACAGCTTCTCTGGGGAAACTAATGACGACCCAAATACCATTCCTTTCCAATATGGTACAAATACCACTGATATCGACAGCTTCTTAAACTCAATTTTAAACGACCCAGAGGAGAAGAGCTATGTGCCGAATGTAGAAAAATCTGGTGGGTATGTCCCTGCAGTGGGCAGAAACAGCTCATTAGGACCTGGAATCATCTTAAGGACACGCCACACGTCGAATCAAATAATTGTCCAAGATTCTGCTGATCATGGAATTGCTCCTAGGAGAACGCACTTGCAGATGAAATTGGAAATTGGACCGGCTCAGTGTCCTCTTCGTGGGGATTCAAATGGCATCAAAATAAAAGATCAGGGAGAGTCAACAGTGACTGAGGTGAGATAACTTTTTCCATGTAGATTACCAAAGATTTACTCGAAAGCCCATAGAAGATTCATGTTTTTCACATGATTGGTTTTGACAGGAGAATGATTCAATGAATATGCAGACGTCGGATGGGCCAGAGGAGTCAACATCAGATGAAACAAGTCAAGATACACAGTCTTATGATTTGAGCAGAAGTATAACAGCCAAATCCAAATATATTGATAATCGCCACGAATATGTTTCTTCTGTCTGCTTACAACGTTCTCGGAAGCTTTCGGTTGCATCATATTTCTCTGTGCCCATGATACTCGTTGCCACGAGTCTCATCCTCGTACTCGTTGGGGCGTTGGGATATCTTAAATTATGAATCATAATGTATTGAGTAAGAAAAGAACTGCTTTTTGTAATGTGACTCAAGGATTAGCAGTCTTTAGCAGATAGGATTTGCAGAATGTTAATGTTATCTTCATTCAGAACATTGTCTGGGGAAGGATATTTTTGTTATCAGGATGACTCTCATGTATAATCTCTCGTGTATCATAATGGGTGTGATTTGGTTTGTTACACTCGACATTTCCTATCAAGTATACTTGTAAGTTCTATGTACATGACTTAAATATTAATAATGGGGTGAGAGAGGCTCAAACTCTCAAACTCAGGATTACTCCAACACGGCTATGAGGCCAACGCGCTAGCCAACTGAGTCACCACCCCAGGATGTTGCACGTTGCAACAAAGCAATATCATTCAGGTAACAAATCCAAGCAAAAAGGAAAGAAAAACACAATTTCATTACTAAAGAATGTCCACCGAGTCCACGAATATAGAGAATAACAGTGTACCATTGATTCCAAAACATGACCACAAAATGCATTGAACCTTGTACGAGAACATAATAATCATCCTAAAATTTAGGTGGTCAACTCCATGATGGCACTCACAATGTCTCCATCGTGAGTCTTTAAAGCCTTCACAGCCTTGGCCTTGGAAACACCTGCTTGTGTCATCACCAAGTCAATATCCCGAGCCTCGACTCCAGTCTCATCAACCTCCTCCTCTTCATCATCCGCATGCACATTAGCAGCTGTTGCTGCAGCCATTCCAGACTTGGCCATCACAGAGCCCATATCTGGCATCCTGAATTGTTGTGCAGCCTGTGTCTGTAACTGAGAGCTCAAATCCTCGATTTTAGCCTCCCCAAAAATGACATAGGTCTCGGAATTCGGGCTTTTGAATACGTCGGGTTTTGAGATGAAAAATAACACCTGTAGTATCATGGCTGGCTCGATCATACTAGCATCACAAGAAGTAAATCACAAAGGGAACAAAGAGTGTAACAGGGGATACGTTTTTGGTTCTCTTGATTGTGACCCTGCTTACTCCAGTAACAGGTTTCATCCCAAGTTTCAACATGGCTTTACGACTCTTCTTTTCGCTTCTGCTCTGCTTAGAACCTGTTCAATTTTCCAACCAAAGAAACTTTTCACTTCAAGTACACCAGGAGCTCAATTCTTTTATAAGCCAAAAAGTAAGAGAGTTATGTACCGTAATGCAAAACAATAACAAACAAAAATCTTGTCCAAGATAGACTATTACCTATAAATAGATGCAGTAGAGTAGCCCAGAAAAAAAATCTATAATATAACATCCTAAATGAATGCAAATAGGCCGATACTTCAAATATTAAAACAAGGATGTCCCATGAACAAATTCTCGTGAAGCATTGCAAATTTGTGTACATAGCCACAATACTGTAATTCAATATCACAAGAAAATAGAGATTGAGTAAACAAACAATAAAGATACCTAGACAAAAGCTTTACATTCAAAACAAACCTTTATTCACAAATTCCCGTAGAGCAAGAACAATAGTTATTTTTCTTTTGTATGAAAACAAACCTGGGGTACCATCATCCTTATCATCACCTTCATCATCAGACTCGTCAGCGTCATCTTCGTTGTCATCATCTTCCTTCACATCCTCCACCAGCGGCTCATCCTTGAAAAAAAAATTAAGAAGAATCATCCCAATTAATAAAATTCAAATAAATGAAAAACATAAGAAAAATTATCGTTTAACTTGAAAGGGGACCTGAATCTTTTTGGGGGATTCAATTTCTTCAACAACGGGACCTGGCATGACGGCGAGGATAGATAGATAGATTGAGTTAGCTACGTGGTGGAAGAAGGTATAAAGATTGGATCTTTATTCTAGGGTTGGTAGGTTGGTTACGGTGGGTTTGGTGAATCTGCTACACTGCTCTTGGTTTGCAACCACGCCATCATAGTTTACGGGCCTCCTTTCTTGGGTTTCAACTGAGGCTTTAGTCCATGTAAAATGTCCTTTATCTCTACTCTATCATTTCTCTTTTAAATAAATACACATATTTATTGTGCTTTTTTAATAATATAATTATTTTATAGTAGATGTATTAACTAATATATAACATGAAATTTGTTGAATTTGTTTCTACTATCCAACATGATTTTAGACATATTTCTAGACATACTTTGCGAAGAAATTATATGGATGTTTTTTGTTGAATATTGTAAATCTTTAATTGACGTGCAGAGTTAGTTTAACTACTGATATTTGGATGAACATTAAACAACTTTCATTTTTTTACTGTTACTTGTCATTGGATTGATGATAATTGGTGCTTACGAAAACGATTGCATTTGACGAAACACATTCTTCACATACTGGTGCTTTATTTGCCAGCTATATCGTTAACGTTTGTAGGTTCTATGGAGTTGCGGATAAGAGTTTTTCGATTACACTTGACAATGCATCAAATAATACGACGACAATACGTAATCTAAAAGTACAATTAAAACCAACACTTGATGTTGTTTTCCATGTTAGATGTGCATGTCATATAAATTAATTAGCTGTAAAAGTTGATTATGAAGATTCCGAATATAATAGCTTTGCAAAACTTAAAAATTGTTGTCATTAGATATGACAATCAAGAATTAAGCGTAATTAGAAACATACTTGTTGCAAGTCAAGGTCTTAGGTATACTCTTTTCCCACCACCCATAGAAACTCGATAGAATTCTTTGCATCGCATGTTAAAATCTATGTTACCTTATCAGGTTGCTTTAACTTCTTTCTACAATAATTATTAAATGCATAAGAGTGATGATAGTTATTTATTGTGTCCTTATGATTGGTCTTTTGTTTACTCAATGTACTACTTTGTTATCTACTTTTAAAGAAGCAACCGATCGTTTTCCAGTGTTTCTTATCCTACTTCTCATTATTTCTTCCCCTTGTATTTAATAAATTTGTAAATTTATTTAATTTAGAAATAATGATGATTTGGCACAATTTGTTCATCTTATGGAGGCTAAATTTAAAAAATATTGGGAAAATATACCACATGTGCACTGTATATCTACAATTTTAGATCCTAGTCAAGGCATTAGCTCAATTGATACTTTTTTTAATATTACTTTAAATTTTTGAAGAATGGTGTTGACGATCAGAAGACGTCAATAAGATATTATCTCCAAAATATGTTTGCTTTATATCATTCTGTTGGGTTATGGCGCCTATTAACATGTCTTACTTAGACTTCGTGTCTTTGTATTCTCTCAAAGCTTGCTATCATTTTTTTGCCATCTTCGATTCCTTTGGTTTCTCGGCTGATTTTGGGATTCCTAATGCAAGTTTGGCATATTCTCGATTTTCTGTTGCTGGAAGCGAAATCCATTCTCCCTTCTAATTGTAGTCGTGTGGATAAACAGAATGGTTCCGCCACCTGCACTTGGTGTCTTGTGTTGTCCGACGAGGCTAGATGTCCAGTTCTGGTCGCGTTCTTCTTTCTTGGGGTTGTTGGCTGACATGGTGGAATGCACGGGATTGGGGAGTAACCCAGGCATTCCTTTTTGTGCGACTAGTTAGTAGTGAAAGGTTCACCTTTTGCTTAGTATATATTCTTATTTACTTTCTCCTATTATTGTGTCTGTGTTGCTTGGTAGATGATTTTGTCTGTAGTTGTCATGGGGTGTCGGCTTTTGGATATCTACTTTTTTGGAAATGGTTGGGCGGTCTACATGCTGAGCAATGCGTTACTTTATGGCCTCGACTTCTTTTCTTTTCTGGTGGTTCTATCATGTCTTGTTGGTGGTGGTTTTTTGGTTTTGCGTAACTACTTGGGCATAGTTTGTCTTTGACTACTTGGGCATAGTATCGTTTATCCGTACTTGTACCTTCCGATATATTGACAGACAACTCCCTTTTTCGACCTCGCTCTGGGTTAATTGGTTTGAGGGGACCTGAGTTAGTTTTGGTGGTCCTTGATTTCTCATGGTCAAGCTATTGCATTTGTGCTATGAATCTCGTTACATTTAGACCTTTTCTTTTATCTACTTTTAGGTATCTATATATTGATGTCTCTTGGTCCTTGCATTTAGTTGGCAGCTGTACTTATTGTACTTGTGGCTTGTTTTAATATAATTCTTATTTTATGCTAAAAAAAAATTATGTCGTACCAAGTGATGTTGATTTTTTGTTATTATTTATCATTAAAATTTGTAGAGCGCTTTATTTGAAGAATAATTATCTGCATCTACTTTTTATCGATTTGGAGCTTATAATAAAGTGTCAAGGGAAATATTATGGCGAACTTTGATGAAGAAAATGGTTCTCATCAAGTTTGTCAATTTATCAAAGATATATCAAAGACATTTATGAGAATGTGTAGCGGATGATAAATGAGTTCTCGATTACTATTAGATTACATCAATGGTATGCGTTGAATCCTTTCTTGTTCGTCTTAGTGATTGATGAGATAACAAAAGATATACATATTGAATTACTTGAATCATGCTTTTCACCGATGATATTGTGTTAATCGACGATACAAGTGGTAGCGTTTATCGCGTACGCCCAAATTAACCATCTCAAGTTAATAGCAATAAGTAATGTAGTAGCGTGAGTAGAGATCGATCCCACGAGAAAGGATGTATTTTTGTGTTAATTATGAAAGCTAATAGTAAAAAGGGCTTTCTCGATTGATTAAACTACTACTATGACAAATTTATACAGTAAACTAATGAGCAAGATTAAAGTAAGATGATTAAAATTATGAGAAAAACGATTCTTGATTTTTCAGTCAACTATACCTTGGAATTATGCATTCAATCATCGATTATCACAAAAGATGTAATTTTTACTTGAATATTCATCATTAGAGATTTAACTCATATCTTACCTTATGCCTAATTAAAATTAGCTCAAGCGTTCTAAGTTAACCCGTATTGTTATATCGATCAAAACAACAGCAGTTAAGATTAATATTAACAATAGCTTTCAAATCTAGTAAAAATGATGAAACTTAGACAACATAATCCAAGCGTACCAGTGGCAGACGCAGAAATTCTGGGAAAGGGAGGGCAAAAAAAATTTAAAACAAAAAGTTTTAGCCAAAAAACATTTTTGGGGTCAAAATATAATTTAAGATGTGGCAATATGTAATTTTTAAGAGGTAAAATATAATTTTTTAGGATAAAATTATAAATAAAATTTTTTTAAGGTAAATATATATATATATTTTTTTTGGGCAAGGGGGGCACTTGCCCCCCCTTGCCCCAAAGTAAGTTCGCCCCTGCAAGCGTCTATGTGTAATCTAGTCAAGCATTTTTCCTAAGAATTAGCAACACCAACAGCAGACAATTATCAATCTTAGTTGCTTCAAAGGCCAATCATTAGATTGCATGTAAAAATCATTAAATGTCCAATCTTATAATCAAAACATAACAATCATGACAATAATCATAGAAAAACACATGATACAATAAAATTTAATCTAGAAAACATTAACTAAAAGCAAAAGAAATAATTACTAAAGAGAAGCACGATTTCGGAGCGTCACTTTCGTCTTCGTTCTTCGTTCTTCAAGTTGTTCTTCGAAAGTTGAAAGAAAATCTATATTCTAACTCTAAAATATGATGGAATACTATGATTTTGAGGTCCAAATCGTGCATATATTTTAGGGATCTGATATAGTAGGTAAAATCTATCCAAAGATGGAAAATCGAGTTTCCATAAAATTCAGGATTCTGCTGGCGATCAATCGGCGCTGGCAGACGATCGATCGCCAGCCTTTATTTTTCAACTAGAAACATTCGGCGATCGATCGCGAGCTTTTTATTTTTTCGTCCAGTGTGTTTTGGCGATTGATCGCGGATGATTGCCGATCGATCGTCGAGTCTTGATTTTTGTTGGCTCGATTTCTTTCGTTTGGCGACTGATCGCTGCTTCCGTTGTCCACTTGTATGCGTTTTTCTTGGTCTACTTTGATCTCTTGTCAACTCCAATGCATTTCTTGATCCTTATTTATTTCTTCGATTTCACATACATTTACACAAATATATGATTAGGTAGCATATGTATCAAATTATCCATCAAATATACCAAATCGTAGATAATCACAATAGATGTATCTATTTCTAGTCACATCAAACTCTCACATACTTAATCTTTACTCGACCTCGAGTAAATCACACAAAACTAAAATCTTTTGGCTGGCTCATGGGTTCATAACAAACTAACTTGTTCTCACTTCAATGCCTCAACAATTGCAAACATGCATAGTAATGAAAGGCGATGAAAAGTTAACAGTGGAACAAGTTCAATCCCTAGACATCTCATACTTAACAAAGTAGCTAATGTGTGTGTGTGGTCATAAACAAGTGTCATGTACAAATTATATATCCAATAGATGTAAAACCACAATAGCTCAAGTTGTACACCAACACAAGTATAAGCTCACTTGCACACTCTTCTCCACTATCTTAGCTACTTGGAAACACAAATCAAGTAGGTCTTTATTAGCTTGTAGTTTGGCCTACGTATTGGCTTATGAAAGAAAGGGTAAGGTGTATCAAACAAGAGATATGCACAATATAAACTTTTCTTCTTGCATGATTTTTCAAACCTTGTTCATTTTTTCAAGGTTTAACTCATTTATTTTGCTTTTGTGTCTTGGCTCCCATTGGAGTCATATTTTTATCTATTTTTTCATGGCATCTCATTTTTCATGCATTTCATTCTTTTGACAATGAATCTCTAAAAACATATGAATCTTTGAACACATAAGTGCATGTGAATGAAACGCATCATACTCCCTTCAAGGGTATGGATAAAACATATTTAGGCTCATTAGGAAGGATGATAAGCTAATCAAAGAATGTTGAATGGGGATTGTTTGTATGCTTAGCATACAACCATTCTTTTGCATAAAGGCTCAAAAACGATACTAGTGATAGATTTTATTTACATGATAGGCTTGAAAGGCTCAAACACATCAAAGGGCATGTAGTTAAGTTCTAGCATGTATCAGAGACTTCCTAAGACTATCATAAAATTCACACAATCTTCACTACTATGCACACTTCACAAGTCATGACAATATCGTGCTCAAAATATTCAACTACTAAATTAAAGCATAATTTGCATTAGAGTTCAAAGTGTTCCAAGGTTAATAATTCACCTATGTTCAAAAGCATGCATGTCCTCAATTAGGTTTCATCATGGGCTAATGATTCTAAGCATGTGTCATTATTAACTATGAGCTCAAAATTTTCAATTTTTGTTTTTGGATTTTTATAATAGTATAGCAATAACATACCACTAATCTCTCTCCCATATTTAAATCTTACATTGTCTTCAATGTAAGTCAAAATTGTAAGGAAAGATAAATTAGACTAAGAAAGCAATAAAAATTAAAAAGAAAGGGAAACTAACTCTTCATGGGTTGCCTCCCAAGCAACACTTCTGCTTAAAGCAATAACACACCACTAATCCCTCCACCATACTTAAATCTTACATTGTCTCCAATATAAGTCAAAATTGTAAGGAAAGAGAAATTAGACTAAGAAAGCAATAAAAATTAAAAAGAAAGGGAAACTAACTCCCCTTGGTTTGCTTCCCAAGCAACGCTCATGTTTAACGTTGGTGGCCCGACGACAATCTTTGATTAAGGTGGGTTATGCGGTGTCGCTCGGTCCATCTTTTTCCACCTCAATATCTTATTTATTCCTTTAAACTTTGGTTTCGCCTTGCTCTTCTTTGAGTCATCATCAGTTGTTGAGCCTTAAACGCATGGTTGCGTTTAATGTGTTAAATTATCCCCGGTCAATCTTTGAGTTTTGATGATCAACAAAACTTGTGTATGTTATACTAATGCATCTACTTAGTGTGCAGATTAAGTGATGAAAAGTGGTGTGGATTGAAGAAATTCAAGTGTGCATATTCTGGCCTGGATCGCCCCAGGCGATGGTGATCATCGCCCCAGGCGATGGGTGCCAGGCCAGGCATCGCCACGCACATCGACAGAGGCGATGGCTAGGCGAGCATACGAGGAAGATCGCCTGAAGCGATGGTGAACAACGCCTGAGGCGATGGCAACCTTCTGGCACTTCGCCCCGCACATCGACTGGAGCGACGCCGAGGCATGGCGCGGGCATGCGCGCAGGGAGATCGTCCGAGGCGATGGGCTGAACGCCCGAGGCGATGGCACGAACGCCTGAGGCGATCTGGAGTTCGTTTTAGGCGATGCAAGATTTGAAGGAGCTGAGGCTACGGCCTTGATTTTGGCATTGGATCGCCTGAGGCGATCCAGCGATCGCCTGAGGCGATGCGTGATTTTTGGTGACCGTTGGGGCGCGGCGATGGTGATCGCCCGAGGCGATGTCCGAGGCGATCGAGGAGTGATTCAAGCCTTTTGTTTAGCAACGGCTAGTAGGAGCCTTGGAGGCCTTCTACACTATAAATATGGGTGTTTTGGATCTTTTTGAAGTTAAGAAACAAGAGTATAAACTACAAGAAAGTTGTGTGCAATCAAAATCATTCTAGCATTGCAAACTTCATACATTTATATTGTATTGGAGTTTGTAATTTACTTCTTGTGTGCGATCTTTTGATTCTTCTTGTTGGTACACCGTGAATGTGTGATTTGATTATTGTAAAGGTCCTCCAACACCGACGCAAGTTGGAAAATTGTATAAGTCGCCAATAAGTGAAGTTGGTGCAAGATTGTGGCTATCCTTGGAGCCCTTAAGGCCAAGAAGAAGTTGTTCTAGTGGGTCCTCGGTTGGACGTTTTCTAGCGAAGAGGAGACGTAGGCGATTCATCGCCGAACTTCTATAACAAATTCTCGTCTTCTTTATTGCTTTTATTTATATTACGCATTTACATTATTTTATTATTTTGTTTATTCTTCGATTGACAACTAGTCTTCCGCAGCGCAAACTCAATTTTTGCAAATTCATTTTAAAAGGCTAAAGTAGCCAAGGAACCTCATTCACCCCCCCTCTTAGGTTCCAACAAGTGGTATCAGAGCCATTTGATTTTTGTTTTAAATCAAAATCTTTTTATGGCTAATCTAGCAAATGAGTTTGCTCAAGGTCAATCGACGAATCGCCCTCCGCTCTTCACGGGTGATAATTACAGCTATTGGAAAAATAGAATTTCTCTATACATCCAATCCGTAGATTATGACCTATGGAAGATCATAGTGAAAGGTCCACATGTTCCTTTAAAGGAAGTTGGGGGAATAAGTACTCCCAAAGAAATGGACGATTTCACTAGAGCGGATATGATTTTAATTTCTCAAAATGCTAAAGCTATTAATATTTTACATTGTGCTTTAGATATGAAGGAGTACAACCGGATCTCAATGTGCTCAACGGCAAAGGAGATATGGGACAAATTACAAATTTGTCATGAAGGAACCAACCAAGTAAAGGAGACAAAGATAGACCTCCTTCAACTCAAATATGAGACATTTGAGATGGATTCCGGAGAAGATGTGGATTCCATGTTTAGGAGGCTCACCCAAATTATCAACGAGCTTGCTCAACTTGGAGAGAAGTATCCTCCAAAGCAAATATGGAGGAGAGCACTTACCTAAAGAATGGGATGCCAAGAGGACGGCCATCATCGAGTCCAACAAAGGGGAGAACGCATCTTATGATCTTGATGAGCTCCATGGCACATTGGTGACTCATGAGCTTGAAGTTGCCACAAGGAGAGAAGTAAATGAGGAGGATAGATCCAAGAAAAATGGGATTGCCTTGGTTGGAAGGAAAGACCACTCCGATGATGAAGAAGATGATGATGATGAGGAGATGATCCTATTCACAAAGAAGTTCAAGAAGCTCTTCACCAAACATAGCAAGTCAAAGACCTCAAGTGCAACAAAAAATGAATCCAAAAATGAGGTAACTTGTTATAATTGTAATGATAAAGGTCATTATGCTAACAAATGCCCTAGGAAGAAGAATGAGGACAAAGGGAAGAAGAAGGCGTTTATAGCCACATGGAGTGATAGCGACTCCGATGAAGAAGAAGCCACCAATCTATGTCTAATGGCTCTTGGAGATGAAGGAGATGAAAGTGACAATGAGGTACCTTCATTTGATGAACTTTTAGAGTCTTATAATGATCTTATTGATGCTCTTGGCAAAACCAAGATGAGTAACAAATTACTCAAACTTGAGATTGCTAAGAAAGATGAATAAAATAATTCATTGAAAAATGAATTAAATTCTTTAAAGATATCATTTTGCAAATTTAGTGAAAGTAGTAAAAAGATGAATGAATTGCTTGGCTTGCAACGTTGCAGCTTTGACAAAGCCGGGTTAGGTTTTTCAAGCAAATCAAAAACTTTTTCTAGCTTGTTGGCCAAAGCAAAGCATGATTCTCTTACTTGTAATTATTGTTGCAAAATGGCCACACTAAAAATAAGTGTAGGTTTGCTAGAATCCAATACCAACCTAATAAGAGGTGGAAATGGATTCCAAAAGTGCCATTGAAAGTTAACCCCCTAGGACCCAAAAATCAAATGGGTACCAAAGTTCATCCAATTGTAAATTTGTCTTGTAGGACAAGAATGGAATGAATGATGAAGGGCCAAGCAACTCAAAGGAGGAGTTCGTATTATTCACAACTATAGAAGAGGCTCGAGGCGTTGGACCTATGACAAGAACGAACTCTTGTCATTGAGGGTAAAATTTATTTTATTTCATATTAAAAGAGCAATTTCAAAATTCATTGGCACAAATTAATTGTGATCAATAAATATTGAAGCTCAATATTCATTGGAGTAAAATGCATAACCCCTTAGCATAATTGTTGAAATGCATGATGTGTGCTTATCTTTTTATAGTAAGTAGCTTGATATGCTTTGCATTCAAATTTGAATATGCTATGTGAAAATGTGCAAGTATATGATTTGCTATAATGCCTTGATATTTTTATTATTTTGTTTTTGGCATGAATGCATGAACATATGCACACATTGCAACTTTTAGAATTAATTATTGAGTGCCTTAAACACATGGTTCACCTCTATATGATTTAATCTTGTTTGATGAGGAACATGTGTAATTTGAAGCTATATGTCAACATATAAATTATGCCATGATTATTTGATTTTTATGCTTTTTGATTATCACAAAAAGGGGGAGAATTTTGTGATAAACTTGAACCTTAATAAATGCATAGTTTAAGGGGGAGAGCTTATGTATGCATGGTTTGAGGGGAGAGTTATTTGTTTAATGATTTACTTGATAACTTGTATGTGTTATGCAATTGTTAAGGGGGAGTTATTTTTACTCACATTTCATGCATATTACTTATTCAAGTTTATCAAGTTTTGTGATCATCAAAAAGTGGGAGATTGTTGAGCCTTAAACGCATGGTTGCGTTTAATGTGTTAAATTATCCCCGGTCAATCTTTGAGTTTTGATGATCAACAAAACTTGTGTATGTTATACTAATGCATCTACTTAGTGTGCAGATTAAGTGATGAAAAGTGGTGTGGATTGAAGAAATTCAAGTGTGCATATTCTGGCCTGGATCGCCCCAGGCGATGGTGATCATCGCCCCAGGCGATGGGTGTCAGGCCAGGCATCGCCACGCACATCGACAGAGGCGATGGCTAGGCGAGCATACGAGGAAGATCGCCTGAAGCGATGGTGAACAACGCCTGAGGCGATGGCAACCTTCTGGCACTTCGCCCCGCACATCGACTGGAGCGACGCCGAGGCATGGCGCGGGCATGCGCGCAGGGAGAACGTCCGAGGCGATGGGCTGAACGCCCGAGGCGATGGCACGAACACCTGAGGCGATCTGGAGTTCGTTTGAGGCGATGCAAGATTTGAAGGAGCTGAGGCTACGGCCTTGATTTTGGCATTGGATCGCCTGAGGCGATCCAGCGATCGCCTGAGGCGATGCATGATTTTTGGTGACCGTTGGGGCGCGGCGATGGTGATCGCCCGAGGCGACGTCTGAGGTGATCGAGGAGTGATTCAAGCCTTTTGTTTAGCAACGGCTAGTAGGAGCCTTGGAGGCCTTCTACACTATAAATATGGGTGTTTTGGATCTTTTTGAAGTTAAGAAACAAGAGTATAAACTACAAGAAAGTTGTGTGCAATCAAAATCATTCTAGCATTGCAAACTTCATACATTTATATTGTATTGGAGTTTGTAATTTACTTCTTGTGTGCGATCTTTTGATTCTTCTTGTTGGTAAACCGTGAAGGTGTGATTTGATTATTGTAAAGGTCCTCCAACACCGACGCAAGTTGGAAAATTGTATAAGTCGCCAATAAGTGAAGTTGGTGCAAGATTGTGCCTATCCTTGGAGCCCTTAAGGCCAAGAAGAAGTTGTTCTAGTGGATCCTCGGTTGGACGTTTTCTAGCCGGGAAGAGGAGACGTAGGCGATTCATCGCCGAACTTCTATAACAAATTCTCGTCTTCTTTATTGCTTTTATTTATATTACGCATTTACATTATTTTATTATTTTGTTTATTCTTCGATTGACAACTAGTCTTCCGCAGCGCAAACTCAAATGCAAATTCATTTTAAAAGGCTAAAGTAGCCAAGGAACCTCATTCGCCCCCCCCTCTTAGGTTCCAACATCAGTCTTCTTTCCTCATCCATCGTTTGTTGATTGACGTGGTCGATCCGTATGGTGTTTCCTTTCAATAGTAGGATCTTATAAATGATAAGATAGAGGATTAACAGTATCATGAGTAGATAAAGCAGCAAGGGTATGAAAATTGTGCACAAGATTTGAGTCCATACCTCCTTTGCCCACAACGCCTTCAGTAGCCTTTTCCATCTCACACAAGTTATCAATTTCAAATTCGGAATCAATTTCATCATCGATATCAAAGAATGATTATGAGTTTTAATGGTTTCATAGATACTGAATTTCGCAATCTCACCATCAAACTCCATAGTTAACATGCTGTTATTCACATCTATCACACACTTAAAGGTTTTCAAGAATGGTCTCCCTAATAAGATGGGGCTAGATGGATCATCATTTTTCATGTCTAGGACATAGAAATCAGCAGAGAAAACCAAGCGCCTACGTGTACAAGTACACCCTCTACTATCCCCCAAGAAATAATCGTTGACCTATCAGCTAATTGTATCACAGTAGCATTCCGTTTCAAAGGTCCAGGTTTCAATTGTATGTAGATTGAGTAAGGCATGACATTAATAGAGGCTCCTAAGTCTAGCATCACCTTATCAATCTTAGTGTTTTCAATCACACACGGGATAGAAAACATACCAGGGTCCTTACATTTTGTGGGAATGCTTCTTTGGATAACCGCAGAACATTCTCACCAAGCTCAATCTTGGGGCACCCTTTGAGTTTTTTGCTCCTTTCCCCTTTCCATACCTCCTTCAAGAATCTATCATATCGAGGTATTTTCTTCATGGCATCATGTAGTGGGGCGTTTTTCTTGCATCTCCGAAATGTGTCTAAAGTCCCTTGATACGCTTGTCGTTCCAGTTCACCTTCAATGCAAGGGAGATGGAGGTTCAATTTTATATTCATGAAGTGGGGGGGGGACTTACCTTGTGTTTCCTCTTCTTGCATAAGCTCCTCGATGTTCTTCTCGGTGTCCTTTTCTTCCTTGATCTCTTCGTTCGTGGGTGGTGTCAGTACCACATTTTCCTTTGCTTCATCTCCACTCCTCTTCAAAGTGATGACCCTCACATTCTCTCTTGGGTTCACCACTGGCCGTGAAGGTAGTCCATTGGATATTCTACTCTCTATCTTGTTGATCGAAGTCTCCAATTGTCCCATTTGCGCAGTCAAGCTTTGAATGCTCGCCCTTGTTTCATGTTGAAATTGCAGACTTTTTCAGCAATAACTTTAACAATATTTTCTAACATGTCGCTGGTAGCATGCATTGGCGGTTGTGGAGGCCTCTGAAATGGCGGTCTAGAAGGTGGAGGTTGGTGCATCTGTTGATTCTCATAGATCTGGGTCGGATGTCCCTCCGATGGGTTGTCATAACTCCTTTGCGGTGGACCGAAAATCCACCCGCTGCATTCACGTGCTCAGTGGATGTCTCTTGAAGTGAGGGACATGCATCAGTATGATAGCTCGTGGCTAGACAAATTCCACATGGCTTCATCTTCATAACATTACCACCTGCAAGATGACGCACAAGAGAGGTTAAGTCAATCAGTTGTTGTTCAAGGTTAGATACGTTTACCTCTTGTCTTGGCGTTTGTCCATGGCGAACATGTCCAAATTGTTAGGAGTTGGCAGCTAGGGGTGCTTACCGGGGTGAACCGGTCCGGTCCGTACCGGAACCGGCCTATTTCGGGCCCGTTATGGGCGGAACCGGTCCGGTCCGTTAAGGAACCGGATCGAACCTGTTCCGGTTCCAACTGGTTCCGGTTCGGTCCGATTCCTTAACGGTTTTCCGATTTTTATTTTTATTTTTATTTTTTTTCTTTTTATGTTGTAAATGTTTCCTCAATGATGTTCATCACAAATTCAATACCAACTTTAACAGCCAAATTTCACATGACATGCACATCTAACATGAAAAAAATACCATCAAGCATTGGTTTAAGATAGGTCTTTAAATCACGCATCGCAGTATTGTTATTCGCAACATTGTCTAATGTGATTGAAAATACCTTATCCTGAATTCCATAATGTCTACAAGTGTTGAATACATATTTAGCAATTACATAACCAGTATGTGCACAGTCTAACTCATCTAAAGACAAAATCTTTTTTTGCATACATCAATTATCATCAATCCAATGACAAGTGACAACAAGATATGAATCAGAATTTACATTTGTCCAAATATCAGTTGTTAAACTAACCCTACAAGGCAAACTAGAAAGATGTTGAAACAATGTATTTCTATATTCAACAAATATGTCCATACAATTTCTTTTTAGTGTGTGCCTGGAAATATGTTTAAACATAGGTTGTATAGACGAAGCAAATTCAATAAAACCAGCACGTTCAGCTTGTATAAAAGGTAGTTCACATCTGATCACATATCTAACAAGTGACCTACGATTAATTTCAGCAGTTAAAATAAAATTCGTGCCAGTAAGAACATTAATTTGTGCTTGTGTTGCTTCTCGACCTAATGGTTGTAATGTTGTCTCATCAAAATTATATTTTTTTACTAAGTGTTTTTTAAATGTTCCGGTGCCTCCACTGGAACCACCAGCTTTATATGAATACTGGATCTTACATAATTTACATATTGCAACAGATTCATTGTACCTTCTTTTTGAGCGAGTTCAAAGTGATCCCATATCTTACTTCTTTTGGCACGAGTCAGTTGTCTACTCGCTGCTATAGTGGCTCCGGATGACTCCACATGTTGTCTTTCTAGGGCTTGGGCAGCAACAGGTTCGACAGGTTGTTGGGGTTGTTGTGGTTCGACATTCATAGAAGAACCACCAACATTGATGTCAGCAAAAAAATCACAACTTTCATTTAACTCAGGAATTGGCACAGGCAAATTCATTGCAGAAGAAGAACTCAGTGATAGACGACCCGGAACGAGACCCCGACTGCGACCCCGGCTACGACCAGCACCGTTGCTAGATGAATATGCCATTATTATATAAGTAAATTGTAGATAGCACAATTGAGAGAAAAATATGAGAGTGAAGTATTTTTCGTTACAAGCATTGTTATGAAAAAATACACAACACAACATCCCTTATTTATAGTTTTTTTTTATTAAAAAAATTTTTTTTAAAAAAAGAATTTGTTACGTTGGCAACGGCTAGACAACGGCTTTATAGCCGTTGCCATCTTCAGAATTTTTTTTTAATTTTTTTTAAAACTACCAGTTTCGGTTCCAGAATCGGAACCAAACCGGTAGCATCGAAACCGGCGGTGCTACCGGTTTGGTTCTTAGGAACCGCCCCGGACCGGTTTCTAACCGGTTCCGGGGCGGACCAGAATCATTAAGTCCGGTTCCGATTTTGGACCGGACTTAACGGTCCGAATCTGGGCCGTGTCCGAATTGACCCGGCCCGGTAAGCACCCCTATTAGCAGCCATGTTTGCTATCAAGTTCATCGCATTCTCCGGTGTCTTATCAATAAAATCTCCTCCGCTCGCCGCATCTACTAAATTCCTGTCACCAGAAAGTAAACATTCATAAAATATTGAATTAAAAGATGTTCACTTATCTGATGTTGTGGACAGTTTGGACACAACTTCTTGAAACGCTCCCAATACTCGTGCAATGACTCCTCATGGTTTGCTTTACACCATAAATTTCCTTCCTTATGTCCGTCGCCCTCGAAGCTGAAAAATACTTCTCAAGGAAGACTCTTTGCAAATCAGTCTACGTGGTGATGGATCCGGGGGGTAGGTAGAATAGGCAATCTTTAGCAGCATCCTTCAAAGAGAATGGAAAGGCTCGCAGTTTAATTTGCTCATCCGTTACGCCAGCTGGCTTCATATTAGTGCACACCACGTGAAATTCCATCAAGTGCTTGTGAGGGTTCTCACCTGCAAGACCATGAAAAGAAGGCAGTAAATGAATTAAACCAGACTTAAGTTTGAAATTTACGTTATTTGCAAGACCAGGGAAAGTGATGCAGAGAGGCTGTTGATCTAAGGAAGGATTCACCAGTTGTCTCAAATTTTGATTCACAACCATCGTGTTCATCTATTCTTCTTCTTCTTCTTCAAGTATCATAGCTTCTCTTCTTCTCCGATGTAGTGTCCTCTCAATCTTAGGGTCATATTGAAAATTATCTTTGTGATACATGACTCACCTGTACTCATTAACAAACCAAAGTAGTAGTGCGGGGTAATAATAATAATATAAAAAAATTAACAAAAAAAATAAACAATGTATTCCCAGCACCGACGCCAAAATTTGGTAGCATTTATCTCGTATGCCAAAATTAATCCTCTCAAGTGAATAGCAATAAGTAATGTAGTAGCGTGAGTATGGATCGATCCCACGAGGAAGGATGTATGTCTGTGTTAATTATGCAAGCTAATAGTAAAAAGGGGTTTTTGGATTGATTAAACTACTACTATGAAAAGTTTATACATTAAACTAATGAGCAAGATTAAACTAAGATTATTAAAATTATGAGAAAATTGATTCTTGGTTTCCAATCGACTTTACCTTGGAATTATGCATTCAATCATCTATCATCAGAAAAGATGTAAATTTTACTTTAATATCCATCATTAGAGATTTAACTCCTATCTTACATTATGCCTAGTTAAAATAACACACGCGTTCTAAGTTAACCAGTATCGCACTTAAGATTAATATTAACAATAGCTTTCAAATCTAGTAAGAATGATGAAACCTAGACAACATAATCCAAGCGTCTATGTTTAATCTAGTCAAACGTATTTTCTAAGAATTTAACAACACCAACATCAGACAATTATCAATCTTAGTTGCTCCAAAGGCTAAACATTAGATTGCAGTTAAAAATCATTAGATGTCCAATCTTATAGTCAAAACATAACAATCATGAGAATAATCATAGAAAAACACATGATACTCAATAAAAATCAATAAAAAAACATCAATCTCATGAAAAACAAAAAAATCCAAGGTATTGTCTTCCTTCAACCAAGAATCAAAAGTGTTTAGCCACTCATGACTAAATCAACAACAATAAAATTTAATCTAGAAAACATTAACTAAAAGCAAAAGAAAGAATTACTAAAGAAAAGCACGATTCCGGAGTGTCACTTCCGTCTTCGTTCTTCAAGTTGTTCTTCAAAAGTTGAGAGAAAATCTATATTCTAACTCTAAAATATGATGGAATAATCTGATTTTGAGGTCCAAAATCGTGCATATATGTTAGGGATCTGATATAGTAGGTAAAAAACTATCCAAAGTTGGAAAATCGAGTTTCCATAAAATTCAGGATTCTGCTGGCGATCAGTCGGCGCTGGCTGGCACCTTTATTTTTCAACTAGAAACATTCGGCGATCGATCGCTACTTTTCGGCAATCGATCGTGAGCTTTTTATTTTTTGTCCAGTGTGTTTCGGTGATCGATCGCGGATGGTTGCCGATCGATCGCCGAGTCTTGATATTTTTTGGCTCAATTTCTTTCGTTTGACGACTGATCTCGGCTTCCATTGTCAACTTTTATGCATTTTTCTTGGTCTACTTTGATCCTTTGTCAACTTCAATGCATTTCTTGATCTTTATTCGCCCTGGTTAACTCAATTTCTTCGATTTCACCTACATTTACAGAAAATATACGATTAGGTAGCATATGTATCAAATTATCCATCAAACATACCAAATCGTAGACAATTAAGCGTAATAGACGTGTTTATTTCTAGTCACATCAACAAGTCAATGCTAGATTAGAGTTTATGGAGAGATACATTTGAATCAAATGGTTTTAGATTAAGTAGGTCTAAAGCGAAATATATGGAGTGCCAATTTAGTGGTCATATATATCGGAATCCTGGTATTGTAATGCTCGATTTCCAAGATGCATCAATGAGTAGCAAGTATTGATACATATGTTCTGTTATTCAAAAAGATGTAGAGATTGATAACAACGTTAACAACAGAATACAGATGAATTGGTTGACATGGAGAAACGTTATCGGAGTTCTATACATTTGTAATATTCCATTGAGAGTGAAGGAAAAGTTTGTAATATTCCGTTGAGAGTGAAGGAAAAGTTTTATATGACTGTGATCGGACTTGCAATATTGTACCTTACGGAATGCTGGGTATACAAGAGAAATCACATACAATACATATGCCGAATTTTATATCAAAATCTTGCATCATCAAATTGAGACATCAATAACTTTAAGTTGCATTTGAATTGAGAGATTTGAAGTCATGGATTTCAAATCTTTGATTTCAAATACATTTAATTTTTTGGATGAATTTCTATCAGGTGTCTTTCAAATCCAAATATTTACAAATTTATGTCAAATGCAATGATAATTGTAATTAATTTGAAATGCATCTAAAACGGGTGCCACTTTAAATCAATTCCCAAATCAAATAATCAGAATCATTATTTTACACAATCAACATTATAAACATGGCAATTCACAACTTCAAATTGATATAAAGCTATTACACATGTTTGCAATAGAAGTTTGGAACATGATTTCAGTTCTTGAAAAGCTGCAGACAGTGTCCATCTTCAAGGTTCCTGCTCCAAAACTTGTCATAATACTCTGCGTACGTGAAATCCCTGTAAATGGGAGGTTGCGAGTCGATGAGTTCCTTTGGAGCTTTGATAATGGCAGTGTTGCTGGGGCACAGGAACGAAGCTACCGAGATTCTTGGTTTATCGGCGTTTACAACCGCACGATGCCAAATACTCTTGTATTTTGAGTTACTCAACGCCTGCCAAAAAATAACTATGTCGAAATCATCTCTCTGTGACTGTGTGTGTCCCAAATAAATTTATAAATCAGTATACCTGCAATTGATCACCAATGTTTACGACAAAAGCATTTGGGAAAGGTCTGACGGTCAACCATTTTCCATCTTTCAGCAACTGTAGGCCTGTGACATGCATTTCTTGGAGAAGAATGGTGAGGGTATTTGGATCCCTATGCGCCGGAAGCCCATAGGTCAGTTCCGGCTCTGGGCATTGTGGGTAGTAATTGATGGCCATATGTTGGCCCTGTTCACCTAAACTGTTGTTAATGTAGTCTTTGTGAAGGCCCAAACCCTCTGATATTGCTTCTTGCAATCTGAGCCCAAGCCTACGAACTTCCCTGCAGTAATTGCTCACGATTTCCCTTCCTCAACCAAAGAGATCACCATTACAAAAACATTTTATACTCTTTTATTATTATTATTAACATACCATCTTCTTTTTTTTATCGGGGAAGGGGCGATTTTTTTTACGCACAGCGTAACTTGAACTCGAGTCATCCCTAAAAAGGAAGACGAGTTTAACAACCTCGACTAAGACCAGAAACTTACAAAAGCTTCTATTATTATTGGTTAGACCCAAGTATGGGTGCTTAACGGGCCGGGTCAATCCGGACCTGGCCCAAAATCGGACCGATTAGCCCTGTTCAGAACCGAAATCGGGCTAACCGATTTCGAACCGGTCCGTATCGGTTCTATCGGTCCGGAACAGGTAGCTTACCGGTTCCGGACTAAATGGATCCGGTTCCGGATTGAACCGGAACCGGATCCAATTTTTTAAAATATTTTTTTTTTATTTAAGGTAATATACGTTAGTTTTTTTTAAAAAAAAATTCAAACAAACCAGTTCCGGGTTGGAACCGGTCCAACCGAAATCGGTAGAATCGAAACCGGATCCGATCCGATCCTTACCGGATCGGACCGGTTCTAGCCTTACCGATTCCGGAACCGACCGATTTCGGATCGGGTCGGACCGAATTGGGCCAATAAGCACCCCTAGAGCCAAGCCTATTAATTTTCAACCACATGGCAAAACTCTCAAGGAGTGAGTGAGGCTTTATGCCTTAAAACCTATTAAAAATTAAAATAAAATATTGACTAGTTGAAGAGTGTTGGAATTTCTGTTGCTAATTTAGCATACCATTGTTGAATATATCCATCTTTAATCAATCTGTCGTGAATATATCTATTTATATTTATGTGATACGTAAATTGTATTAGATCTTGAGATAATTAAAGATTCCAAAAAAATAATTTTTTTTTATTAAAATTCAAATAATAATTTGTAGGATCAAGCATTTGCCGTTTTATTAAAAGTTATAGTTAATGGTAACAGTGCAACTCAAATCTTTTAACATGAACAGTAGCATAAGCACCACGTTTTCGATCGATCACAGAGCAAGAGCAATTGTTGTACCCAACATAATTTAAAATAATGAGTTTCGAATTTCACAATCAACCTACAACACAACTGGTTACCAATAATTTTATTTGTGGATTCAGAAACTTTAAGCATAATTGATTCAAATTTAACAACTCAATATTGCATTAAAATCTATGAAAACTACCAGCTTTCAATTCTAGTTGTCTATGGCTGTCAAATGTGTATTTGATCTTATCTTTCGATCTCAATCTGAAATCAACGGCACAACTCCAGCTCATTCCCAATTCATTGCAATTGGAACATTGTGGTGTATTAGTTGAATCTTGGTCCATGACAAATGCAAAATCAATTTGTCTACCCAAATTTTATTACACCTTTTTTGTGCACTAAAATTTAAAAAATTCTCGAAATTGTTATCTCACCTTCGATATTTTTAAAATATAAATACAAATCAATAAAGGGTGGTGTATAAATAGGTTGGTGGGTGGAGTTTAGAATCATAAAGAGCTCGTCGCCACTTACTTTAACTTGTGTTGATCAGGTCGGATCCAATTAATCATTATTAAATTTTATATATTATGCTAATTTTAAGCAAAATAAATAATGTGTGTGCCCACATACATATAAAATTGACATAATTAAATAATTAATCAAAGAATGAAATATATTATATTAAAAATTGGAATACATTTTATTTAACATATAATTTAAGGGTGATTATTGCTAATTGGAAATTGTAAATTGGGTTTTTAAGTTATAATTAATTGGTGGTCTTTTGATATGAAAATTTTAATAATACAATTTTAGATAATTTACCATTTCTTTATTAACTAACCAGATAAACTCAGACCCAAAAATAAAATAAATAAATAAAAAACCCAAGTACCAAGCTCGACTCAAAAGGAGTAAATATCAAATTAAAGGGAAAAAACATAAAATTTCTATATATGTTAAATATGCACGAAACTCCCGTATATTAACAAAATAGACAAAACCCATATGTTTTGTTAAGCACGACATAAAGCCCCATGTGTTATAAAAAAAAAGGCAAAAAAAGATAGGTTTCATGCTGAGTTTAAGAAAATATAAGTATTATTTTAACACATGTCATACCGAGTTTAAGAAAACATAAGAATTTTTTTTATCTATTTTGTTAGGAGAGTTTCATACCTATTTATTATAATACACAAGATTTTTATACTTTTTATCCTAAAATAAATAGCTTCAACCTCCAACGAATCGTCTTAATCTCTAAAAATGCTGATTAAGATCCACACAAGCATTTGCAGATTCATATGGAATATATGTATTCATTAAATTCAAAGTCTACCTTTTGATAATTGTTAATTAATTATGAAGTTGCTGCGGAATTTACCCACTTTTATTTATTGCCCAAACACTAATATTCAATCACACAAAGTATATTTTAAAATTTTGTTAGTCTACGTCAACTCCTATTTTACATCATCTACTTCTTGCACACATGTCAATGGCGTCGCCATTAATGACGTCCTCTATGTGGATTTCTCTAGCTGATGACCTCGGCTGCAGTCCGGTGTGATAGAATTTTTTTTTTACCTATGTCAAGCATTGTTTATATCCCTCTATGAACATAAATTTTAGATTTTGTGAGACAAAATCTTGGAATGAAATGCAGTTCAGTCTCGTACCCTCCCTCCCACCTTATGGAGGATATAGGAGGAGAGGAAGTGGAAGAGAAATGTTCGTTTAAAAGATTGTCAGCCCATAACGAATTCGAATCCTGAATCCGCCAAAACCTCTATCCACTTGTGAAGGACATAGTAAGTTCACAGTTGTTGCAATTGAAAATATTTATGTTTTTGATAAAACAAGAAGATGTTTTAAGAACAATTCTCTAAAAACAAACGCAAAACCGAGGATCACGTTTAGCGAATCATTCAAAAAAAAAAAATTACATTCATCAAATAATTTTTTTGATTGGTAAAAAATCTTAAAAGTATATATTTTTAAAATGACCTTTAAACACATAAAAAAAATTAAAGAAATATAAAAAAACAAAAAAATTATATTTCAAAATCGAAGAACTTACATATGGGAAATATCACATTATTTAGCATTTGAAAAGCATTCTGTGGATCTGCATGATAACATTTAATGAACTTAAAAATAATATATATATATATATATATATACTAGGATTTTAGTGGTTCGATTATTTCGGACCAATATATAATTATATTAATGCCCCTATACTTAAAATATTGCTATCACACATATCATCTATATGTCTACCAATTTATGTTACAAACATAAAAATGTATATGCACACAATACATGCAAAAGGGACTAATATATGTAATGCGTGAAGATATTACTGATCCGATCATTTTAGACTAATGTCTAATTACACTCATGCACCTACGAATCTAAAATATTACAATCACGCGTGTCATCTATGTGTCCACCGATTTACGATATGTACTTCTTAATCTTACAAATTATCATCACACCTACCATATTACCCTAAAAATTTATTAAAATAAAAAATAAAAAATAAAAATAATGTATAATCATTTCATAATTTAAATTAAAAAAAACTAAAACCAAAATAAAAAACCGGCTTCACAATTATCATAATCATTTTTTACAAAAAAAATATATATATATATGCACGCAAAACATATGGAATGGGACTATATATATATATATATATATATATATATATATATATATATATATTCGCATGCATATTGAAAACTTAGGTTTGCCCTTATGCTTTGATTTGAGTCATCTGGCAAATTAAATAAGTGTTGTAAATTTCTTACTTGAAGGAAGGTGGGTTCGATGGCCACTCGTTGGCATACTTTTCCAAGGGATGGCAATGAATCCTGAGATAATCTCTCCAATTGTGAATCTTCTCCTTTTGTGGGTTTGAACTTGTGCTCAACCTTACAGTCTTCGAGGGGTCATTTGAGTACAGTTTCATCTTCTCTTCCACAGGCAACCCGAAGAATTCATCCGCCACCTCCAGCATTTTCTCCACCGTTTCTTTTGCCACCCCATGATTTATCACCTGTACAGATTCAGATATTCAGTATTAAAATCAATGGTTTGGAAACATTTTCAAAATTCTTCCCTAAGTTGGTCTATTTTTGTTTTCGATAATATAGCTTCTTTTACACTTTTATTTGTTTTTTTTCCATCGGAATACTGAAATCAATCCACCTAAAAAGGTCCCATATGGCGAGAACGAAGCTGTTACCTGAAAAAACCCGTAGTTGTTGCAGGCGTCGGCTATCTGTTGAATTATAAATTGTCTGTCCCCACAGCCTAAATCGATGACCGGAGCATTATGGTATTCTGCATATTCAGATATTCTTGGCCTGTCGGTTTCGGGCCGGACGTAGCACCGGGGAAGTGTTGAATATCGGAAACCATTGGATATTAACTGAGCTTCCATATAATAGTTGATTTTTAAGCAATTGTTTCTGTGTATGGATATACATGAGTAGTGAGGTCCATTTATAGCAGCCGGAGGAGACGAGTTGACTCGATCATCAAGTCATTTCTTATATATTAATCAAATTAAAATTTCGATTAAACTGAATTAATTTAAAAAATCAATTAACTCGGTTTGATTTTTGTTTTCATTATGAATATATCGGTTAACTGATTGACCAAATAAATCGAATTTTTTAAATATTTTAATGTTTTAAAATATATTTTTTAAAAAAATAACTTTTTTTAAAAAATATTTTTATATCATTCTTTTATTTAAATTTTATTTTTCATTTTTTAAATCAAATGTAATTTTCTTTTGAAAAAATATCGATTACAGACCGAAATAAATGATTTTTTTATCGGTTCGATTTTTCAAAAATTCGATTTGATCTGTTTGATTATACCTAATTGCACACCACTTCATAATTCTAATTATGCTTATTTGACCACCATTGTAGCTTCAATTGACTTGTTTTTCATATATGAGTTATTTTGAGTTATACAAAATTTGATTCTAATATGTCACCATCTATTGATTGAAGTGACATAATCCTCTTCCACAGATGGAGATGCTTCTTCGAGCCCATGATAGCACATTCCCTCATCCTTTATAGTTGTACTAAAAATAAATAAATGTGATTCTTATTTCAAGAAATGGTATTTTGACGACAATGTTGGTTCTTTGCGATTTGTTATAATAAAGTATAGGAAATTTTGAGTTTCTAATTTCTTCTAATTTTCTAAGTAATTTATTTTCAACCAATGTGTTCTAATTTCTTAATTTTTTTTTCTTATGCTAATTAATAATTTATTTTTGGCATCAACTTTTTTTAAGAAAAAACAATAGTTAAGTTATAAATTTTTCCTATGATGCATTGTTTTGAAAAAAAATTCCCACCTCATAAAAACATCTATCTCCGTCAGGGCGACAAGACATTTCAAATCCAAAGACTTAATCATTTCTGCTGCTCACTTAAGAAGATCGTGCTAGGTTAGACTAAATGACTATCACGATTTAAAAAATTTGGCTAAAAAACTAAAGTTTCGAAAATTAACACTAAATTTTTTTTCCCGTCACTAGCACGAATTGCTGACTTTTAGTTTCCTTTATATCCAAAAGCATTCCGATATTGCTCATTCAAATCATCATTCCATATGTTTAAATTAGTGGAATTACCACGATCCATATCTTACACTTGCATATCTAATTATCATTTATATTCAAATATATACATATCTAACTAAAAGCGAGTTTGAAGCAACCAAATCCCGTCACTACGTTTACATATCTTTCCATCGTCATTAAATCTTCTCAAATCCGCCATTGTTTATAATATGTTAGCTTTCACTTGGTTACTATTGGAAATTGACTTGATCGCCCAAGACTCTTCGTTTGATGGCACAAACGGGTTGCAAAACCCTCTCATAGGTTCTAGTTCCTCCAACCCTAGTATCCGCCTAAAAAATGAACATTAAAATCATAGTTTGCTCTCAGAAAATATCGAAGCCAAATTAATGGCGTGATCGAAAAAAATGTTACTTCTCTTGTTAGGCTAGCTAATAAGTAACGTAAACGTAATTGGTAAGATTTTCGGGTGTCCGGTTTATACCCATACAATATATATATATATATATATATATATATATATATATATATATATATATATAAATAATCCTTTAAGAAAATGCAATAGCGTAATATTAGTATTGTAGTTTTTTTTTTTTGAGTAAATATAGTGGGCAAAATGCATATTTGGTCCATTATGTTTTATTAATCAGCGATTTTGGTCATTGTGGTTTCAAATCTGTAATTTTGGTCATCTATATTTCTTATGTTAGCGCTTTTGGTTAATTATCTTTATCACCTGTCCTTTAATTATCAGAATCTGCAAATTTAATTCTTTAATTATATGAAATTGTAAATTTAGTACTTCACAAAATTATGGTGAAACATTTTTAGAAATGATTTTTCTTCTACACCTATGGCCAAGATTGAAGGGTTTGGCTCAATCTACGGTTTTGCGTAGTTAGAGGAAGATTTGGTTTTGCATAGTACAATTAAGATCTGTTTACTTAATCTTTTGTATCGCTTACTCACTCGCGACCAATGTATTCATATGTTAAATCATAGTGTCAGAATAATATTGTTAAAATAACTAATTTGATTTTGAATTTAATTATAAAGAAAATGATATTGTTAAAATAACTTTATATAGAAGAAGGGTTTCATCCATCTCAAGAATTTATTAAGTTTTCATTAAGAAAAGGAAAGGCTTTACAAAGTTAAAATGGAAAATCCTACATAAACATCAATCAAAGTCTCAAAAGTTAAAATAGCTTATACAGAAAGAGACCCAAATATTTGCCAATGAATGGACAACACCTGCTGCTCAAGGAACAAACCCTCCATCTACCACCCCGACTCAGGGGACACAGATCCACAACCACAAAGCCAACCAAGAGTTGCATGAACTCGATAATAAGAATAATAATTGTAAAATACATAAAAAAGAACTTGATTTTTTTACTTGAAAATACAAAAAGCTTGAATCTAGCTTCAAAATCTGAAGCCAGCTGATTTTTTAGATATATAATTTAATTTTTTTATAAATAAAAAAGTAAATTGGATTTATAGATTGCTTAAAGTTGAAGACCAGCTCTGGAAACAATGAAAAATTTGGAGGCGTAGATTGAGGCAACCCTTCAATCTTGGCCATAGGTGTAGAAGAAAAATCATTTCTAAAAATGTGACAAGAAAAACCATAATTTTACAGCTTCATATAATTAAAGGATTAAATTTACAGATTTTGGTAATTAAAGGTCTAAAATTGCAGATGATAAAGTTAAATGACCAAAATCGCTGATATAAGAAACACATAGGCCCAAAATTCCGGAGTTGAAATCATAAGGACTAAAATCGCTGACTAATAAAATATAATGGACCAAAAATGAATTTTGCCCTAAATATAGTAGTACTGCAGTTCAATGTAGTAATTAATAACTAAACATTTGGGCCTTTATTTCAGCACAAATAAAATGGAAAGTGTGCGTCTGTGGCACCAAATTGATTTGGAGATACTTTCAGGCCATCATGACCAAGTGGAGAAAATTTTCAATCAGGGAAAAATCTTCAAATCGTTTTAAGTCTATTTTAAAGTATAATGACTAAAATCTCATATTTTAACACTTTACTCTCCTTCCGTTTCAAGCCATTTTCTTCAGATTTCGTGCTCTAATCTCTTTCTCATCTTTATGTGAATTCTTATCTTATCTTTTTTTTTGGATGAATTGGTTGATTTATGTGCTTTGATTTTAATCCATGTCAAAATTACATGCATTTGAGAAATTCGATGAATTGCTTGAATGAAACTCATATTAAAAATCGTAAGTTTTAGTACGATCTAGGATAATAGGGGTAAAAGGATCGCAACCCCCGAAAGGTAAACACCATTCACCTTCCATTATATAAATCTGTATTACAAGATCATAGGCTATGATACCCCGATAATTATCCCGGTGCGGTTTGGACCCAAATTCTATGGTTCGACCAGATCTGGCAAGATACAAGGGCCCATTTATCTTGGTCATTAACCTAGGCCCATTCCCATTTTTATATAACCCATTTCCCTTAACCCTAATTAAGGACCTGAAATGTAAAGCCCATTAAGGGTGATAAGAGACCAAACAAGAGTAGGTTATAAGGGGGGATTTTTGGAAGGGGGGCGACTCTTTCCCGGCCGCCCAGCAGAATCTTGGATGATTTTTATGGGAGGAAAGCATATTGTAAAGAGGAACTCATCAGGTTGTTGATAGTGAAGATTAAACCTGGACTAGGTCCCGTAGTTTTTTCTCCTTCGAGGTTTCCACGTAAAAAATCTTGATGTCTATTTATTTCATGTATATTCATTCATTGTTACAAATCGAACCAAAAAATAAGGTAACAACTGGCGCCGTCTGTGGGAAATCGAGCTAAGACGTTGATACCTAGGGCACGCACATGGAGGCGGCGGAGGGCTGCTACAAGTGGTTTTCTGAGGCACTGGGTCGTAGGCTTCAGGGGGAGGAATCTGGGGATGTAAAACCTTTTGATTTCCTTGGAACACATGTTGTCTCCCAGTATGCAAGAAAAAAACATCGAGGAAACTTGCTGAATCACGACAATTGCTATCGATGACCAGGGAGATAGGAAAGCACTTTCTACTGGTTTTGAGTAAGGTTCATGCAGAGTGATGGGCGGGGGGTTCCTAAGTGACGGGTTAGAATTTTTGGCGGCGGCGGGGCTGTGATGCCCTTCCTGGGCTGCGTCGAGGATGTGGCTGCCACGGTGCGTCTTCAGGGCGGTGATATGTTCTTCGGACTGATTTCGGTGCTCCGTCGGGGCTCGCCAGCAGCTGTGGTGATGCAATTTTTGGCGAAGGCGCAGAAGCTCTTGATCTTCATCTCGGGCCAGACCGGACAAGAACAAGAAAAAAGACTAGGCTCCACTTTCCAAAGCATTCGATTATGTTTCGGGGTTCACCATTACTGGCTTCTTCTTCACCAACGAGAATAACTTCTAAACTGCGGACCACCTGTTTGATGTATTGCCTAAGTTAATATTCCATCTCTCGGTGTGCCGCTCTGCACACTTTTGGTGTCCTGAGCAGCAACAAAACAACTTATGGAAGCGGCTGATGTTGATGGTAATGGGACGATAGAAATCCCAATTCAAAACACATTCCTTGACTCTCAAACCCAAGCTCAGGTCGTTGAAGTCTCCAGACGCCAAGTTAGAATGAGGGAACCAAATTTTAGTTCAGATAATATATTAAAGCTGGAAGCTGCAGAAACGAAGCTTGAGGAGCTCAAGTCAAATATAACTACCCTTGGTAAAGAACCTGCAGCTGCAATGGCAGCTGTAGAAAGTCAAAAGCAAAGGGTGACTCTCCAACGACTAATATCCACGAGAATGTAGTTTTTGCTTTCTAGTTGGTCGAAATAAAAGTTACTCCAGATATGTATATGTATCCACGGGATTGGCATTGATACTTGATGAGCTTCGGGAGGAGATGCAGATGACGTGATACCTCCAACTTCATACAATAAGTTGGGAAATCTATTTACTTCTCAGACATATAAAGGGTTTACTGATGGAATGGGATACTTCTTGGGAGAGGTCGTGCAGTCATATGAAACTGAATCTAATGTAGAGTTAACTTTAGCAATTGGTGACTATGTTGTTGTTCGAAAGGGAAGTTAAACGCAAGATCGTAGCTCCGAGATCTCCGGTTACATGAATTTTTTAAGATCAAGTTGTCTATGGAACCCGGTACAATACATCAAAAGCTTGCTGGATGCGGACTCAATTCTTACTGTTAACACAAATGAAGGGTCAACATCCTTTGTTAAGGCTGGCTAATCAAGGAGTATTTAGGAGACGTGGTACACGGTCGAGGCTCCTAAAAAATCTGCAAGACATGGATTGATCAAGTCATAGTAAGATGATATACCAGTTTGTTCGAACCACTCCCTCTCTCGACATGCCCTAGCTACCCGACCACAGACCCCACTTTAGAAAATGAAGGAAAGCGACAAAAGCCTAGAAATAAATATTTATACTATATGCAGCAATATCTATTGAAGAACTTGACTATAGCAGCCTTCCTGGAATCTGGAGTCTACCGCAACTCATAAATAAAAGATAAGTCTTAGTTTTATTTCCAAGTAATTGGAAGTTTGCTGTTTTGTCTTGTTCCCTATTTGAATTACGTTGACTTATTTGAACACAAGATTAAATATCTTTTGTCGTTTGGTGGTGAGAATGAAAGAGATATACCTCTTCACCATAGGCAACTATGCGTGATAGATCCAGGTAAGGGGAACCTTTAAAGTTCGTACTGAAGGGGTTCGATATATTCAACCACTATACAAATGTTTTACTCAATTAATGATGGTTATTGTACTTATCATCAGCGCTTACTAATGATCTATTAACAACAATTACTTGGTTTTCTTGGATTTACATACATCACAATTTCTCGCATGTCTGCGACCGGGTTTGCAATTACTTGGTTGCAAGTAAATTTGTTTTGGGATTTCGTGTTAATATTCTTGTGCTGGAGTTAGCCGCATTCTGACCAATCTGGTGACTTTTGGTTGGCTCGTCCACCTACCTGAAGTGCTTATCAGTACACGTATATGTAGGTGGTGTGGATTCAAATAATACTTGACTTAACCGGTCTATACAAAGTTTCTTCGGTTGAGTATAAGAAGGCATCTCATCCGAGAAGTTTATTCCATCAAGAAAATTACTATCCAACAACCATGTCTCATCCGAGAAGGCATGCCTCCACGATGAGGCATCTGTGTCATATAAGTCGGCAACCATGCAGTACATCTTTTTCTTGCCTCAGTTGAATGGAGGCGCACCAGCTGATAGCGGAGGGTGATTACATCCATTTATGTGGCAAAATTCAGTTATAGTCTCAGAGTTTTAATTGAATTCTTTGGACTTTGATTCATGTTTATGCGTGTGTTTGACAAGATTAAATTAAAAAAGATCACATCAAGAAACAAACATAAGGGCCCTTAATAATAATAATAACTAATAATGTAATAAATGAAGATTTTGATTGGCATTTTGATTGCTGACTGCAACGGAGCTCGCCTAGCAATCCTGCTTCTAAATAAAGGCGAACAGTCCTCATTCATTCCTCTAACTTATCCCATGTCTGGAAACGGCAACAAAGGAAGATAAAAGAGGATACAAATTTAGTATAATCATATTTTGAGATGGTAAAAATCGGTCTGTAAATTCTAATTCAAGAATAGCATAAAATGCAACATTGATGATAATAGACATTTGTTTCAAGCTGAAAATATCTACTAGCCTCATAAATATAAATAATTCCTGAACACCAAAGGTTATTAATATACAAAGATTACATAAACGAATCTTCTGCGTAAATTACGTCCACAACCATTTTCCTGACCCTGTGCATAGCTGGAGCTTCGTGCACCGGGGTTTGCCTTTTGCATAAACAAATCTTTTTATATGATTCAAGTAAAAATACAGGACAAAAAATCTAATAACTTTGCCCAAAATTTGTTCAAAGCTTGCTTCACTTAAGAGTGTAGCTAACCACCTGAAGTGTTTTCTGGTTGAGGATCGTTAAATGGTTGACGAACAAACTGCCCTTTAACGCGTGGCCGTTGCTCAGCCAGCTTCTTTCTGCTCTCGTATCGCACCTGTCATCAAAACCAATAACGAACAGGTTTCAAGAGAGTCGTCAGCAGTTGTAGAATTCATACATTAATTATACCATATTATACCATATATATATATATATATTATTATACCTATTATATAAGTGACTAAGAGTTACTATTCTCATGAATAGTGTAATAATTACTTTTTTTAATTTTTTAATAAATAATTTTTTTTTTATTTTAAATTTTAAATTATTTTTTATTTTTTAACAGTTACTTTTTTTAATTTCTTAATAAATAAAATATTTTTTTATTTTAAATTTTTAATTATTTTTTATTTTTTTATTTTTTACTTATTATTATAATTTCTTAATAAATAAAATATTTTTTTATTTTAAATTTTTAATTATTTTTTATTTTTTATTTTTTTACCTATTATAAGTGTCTAAGAGTTCACTATTCCCATAAATAGTGTAACATTGACTTTTTTTAATTTCTTAATAAATATTTTTTTATTTTTGATTTTTTTTGATTTTTTGATTTATTAATATTATTTTTTATATTTATTTACAACCTATTATATAAGTGTGTAAGAGTTCACTAAGTGTGCAAGGTTTGTAATAGTACTATTACATTATACCTATTATATAAGTGACTAAGAGTCATTATTCTCATGAATAGTGTAACAGTTACTTTTTTTAATTTTTTAATAAATAAATTTTTTTTTATTTTAAATTTTAAATTTTTTTTTATTTTTTAACAGTTACTTTTTTTAATTTCTTAATAAATAAAATATTTTTTATTTTAAATTTTTAATTATTTTTTATTTTTTATTTTTTACTATTATTATAATTTCTTAATAAATAAAATATTTTTTTATTTTAAATTTTTAATTATTTTTTATTATTTTTTTACCTATTATAAGTGTCTAAGAGTTCACTATTCCCATAAATAGTGTAACAGTGACTTTTTTTAATTTCTTAATAAATATTTTTTTTATTTTTGATTATTTTTTATTTTTTTATTTATTAATATTATTTTTTATATTTATTTACAACCTATTATATAAGTGTGTAAGAGTTCACTAAGTGTGCAAGGTTTGTAATAGTACTATTGCAAGGAATAGTAATGAATAGTAATTCACTATTTATTACAATTTTTTTTCTTAAAAAAATGTTTTTTTTCAAAAAATTATTTTTTGTTGATGCGCGGGTTTAACCTGAACCGACTAGAAAAAAAGTATATTAATCGATTGTTGATGCGCAACTTCAATTTATAGTAAGATGAACATCATGTTTTTTTTAAAAAGTTAGAGTCGGTCCTTTGGTTATTTTGTTTCCATTCAATTACAGTAGCATGCTCGCTTTATTTTTTTTTGTTGATGATCGGGTTTGGCCTAAACCGACTAGGAGAAAATATATCTTGATTAGTTAATCATGCTCACAAATGTTAATTTTTTTTCAGTTTTTAGTGAGATGAGCATCATTTTTTTTAAAAAAAGTTAGAGCAAGTCCTTTGTTATTTTTCCAATTCAATTACATTAGCATTGTCGTTTTTTTAAAAAATGTTTGTTAAAATAAGTTATTTGAAATGTTATTTTTGATCAACTTAAGAAAAAATTGACCAACATGCTGTTATTTGAACAGTAACCCCTTCCTCGCTTTTCCCTTTTTTTTTGTTATTTTCTTTTTTTTATTATTTTCTTTCCTTCCTCGCTTTTCCCTATTTTTTTTTGTAATTTTCTTTTCTTTTTTTATTTTTATTTTTTGTTATTTATTATTTGTTCAATAGGTTATTGTTCCTGTGAATAGTAAATATCAGTCATATTTTCTTTTATATTCCAATGAACAGTAATCTTACATCACTTTTTATTTTTATGAATTTTTTTATTTCTTTTTTCTTTTAGTTTTTCTTTTATTTTTGTATTTTTTATAAAATATTCGGCCGTCGCTATTTTATTTTTTTAAATTTTTTTATTTTCTTTTTCTTTTATTTTGTATTTTTTATAAAATATTCGGCATAATGAATTATATCATGTATATAAGCGACTGTTCCAATGAACAGTAACCTTACGTCACTTTTTTAATTTTTTTTAGATTTTTTTATTTCCTTTTTCTTTTACTTTTTCTTTTATTTTTGTATTTTTTATAAAATATTCGGCATGATGAATTTCTGATAGATTGCAGGTCGTCGATTTTGCTTGTTTATTTACGTTTTGATATTTTGCTTACCTACGACACATTGCTAATATGTGGTATTACCTTTGTTCTGATGTTTGGCATCAAATATTCCCTTTATGTATAAGGATATTATATCAAAATCCTTGACCCAACAGTGCATCCCTCTTATCTCAATTTTTAAAATTTAAAATGTTTTCTTTTTTTTTTTAGAAAAAAACTTGTTGATTTTGTCAAGTATGAATTAAAAAAAACAGATAGTTCAAAATAGATTTTTGTCGTGGCAAACTTTAATAATAATTTTTATGTGAACTTATTTAAAAAAAAAGAGTTAAAAATAAGTTTTCGTTTCGGCAAACTTTAATAATAATTTTTTATAAAATATTCGGCATAATGAATTTTTGATAGATTACAGGTCGTCGGCTTTGCTTGTTTGTATGCATTTTGAGTTTTGGCTTACCTACGTCTCGTTGCTAATATGTGATTGTTCTCGATTACCTTTTTTATGATGTTTGGCATCAAATTTTTCCTTCATGTACAAGGAGATTATATAAAAAAAATAGAAAATATTAAATTATGATAATTATATATTACTTGTTTGATAATAATTTGGGACGTCACATTTACATTCGTTATTTGTCAGAAAGTATATAAATAATTATAAAAGTAAAATGATTCATTAATCATGAGGCCATAGCAAGTAATATAAGAGCAATATCCTAAAATAACAATGCAACTACAACAATGAATATAAACTATAATTCCTCTTATGCGATGCTCGCTACTGCTATGAGAAACCGAACACATGTCTGCATTATGAAATGAACCATCGTCATTTTGAAAACTCTTGCGAACAACTTTTGATTGGTTTTTTGGATTTCGTTGATATTTACTTTTATTATGATATCAGATGTCTTCTACTACTGCACTTTTGTAGATGACTTTTGTTTAGAGAATCTATTGGGCCTTACAAGGATATCATATGCCAACTCTTGCTATGATGTACTGTTGGGCAAGACTTTTGTTACTCCAACCTATTTGATTTTATATACGTACGATTATGTATGTTCAATGCGTATGAACCATCTTTTTATTCTCTAGAACTGTCTGTTGAACTTGTGCCGGACGATTTATTGGACATATATACCAGGTTATAAGCTCACAAGCACGGTGCCAAATTAACTAGTCTTATATATAAAGCGGAAAACAAAAGCTGCATATATTTCTTGAATGACGTTCAGCGGTTATCAAAGGGTTTCAATTGGTTCGATTTGTTAGATGTACCAAGAAAGGAAGCTAATAATTCAAAATTCATAATGGATAATACCTTCTTCTCGAAGCATCTATCTTTCCTCTTCAATCTGAATTTTGTAAGAGCTGCTTCTCTTTGCATGGATCTATGATAGGCCCCTTCATAAACATGGAAAGACTCTTCATTACCATGTTCTGACGTACCTTTAACAACCGGAAACAAATTAACGCCGCCATTTTTTCCTGTACACTGGCTATAATGTTTGCTTATATTTCCATTACAGAAACTGGTATTCCCACTATGATCATTTTCAGGATAAACGTGCCCCCAATGGTCCAAATTCTCCAATTTTCGACCCTGTTCATTATCTATCTGATCAATGGCATCACACATCCTTTGATCCATAATGATATCACCTAAATTTGCGATGACTTGCTGATATCAATAGAGAGTGGGTTCACCTCTCTTTCTCCTCCAACACTCAATATAACAGCCGGGATATTAGCAAATATCTTCTGCAATGACCTGAAAATACGAAGCAAATGTGAGAAGGGGCCGGAAGTTGTTCCAGCAGGTCCCCTCCGACGCTCAAGTCAGGCGAGAGAATATGAAGAGAATATATGCTGTAAGTGAAAGCAATTATAACATTCGTCCCTAATCAATACTTCAAACCTGGTATTTATAGGCGGAGATCTAAGAGTAGTATTGCAACAAGGACTCTTTCCATGTTTATCCAAATCTTACCCAGATATGTCAAGATCCTGAGAATACAATCAAATCCCTGATATTGCTCCGCATATCTAGGACTAGATATCTTGGGGACTGGTTTCCTTGCTGAGAGCCGGTAGCAACAAGGGGAATGAGGAGAGCTCGGCCTAACAGCTCGGGCTCTCAAAAGAGGTCTCACGTCGAGTTACTGGAGGGAAACAGGTAAGGCGGAACAGGTCGGCCAAACAGGTCGGATCTCACAAAAGAGCTCGGATGGGTAGGCGAGGTCTCGCCGAAGAAAGACGAGTAACATGCATTGGAGCCAGGTCGGCTCGTCAGGTGGTATCTTCTAGCGGGTATCACAGTCCCCCCTCCCTGTCGAGCTGACATTGTAGACCAGAAGCTCGTATGTGCCGAGTTATCCTGACGAGCCAATTCTTGAAAATAGCAAAACTTGATTTAGGCGGGAACTAACGGCTACAAAATTTGAATTTTAAATTGAAATTGTGACCGTTGGGCTCCCCTCCCGATTCCTGAGGCTAATCTAGACCGTACAGCGCATCAAGGATCAACGGCCAGGATTCGTTGAGGTCTCCCTATATATATACCACTCCGGGTCCCTCATTATCCACTTTTTCCATTTTCGAAACAGATCGGATCTGACCTCTTTAGCTTGCCATTTTTATTTCTGAAAACTCCTAGGTACGTTTTCTCAGCTGTTTTTGTTACAATGTCTTCACCTGATCAATTGTTTCCTTCCCCTCTTACTGACGAGGAGCTTAGAGCGGTAGATCAGTATGGCTCATTTTATCCCGAAGGGATTGCCCTTCCTGAGGGAGTTGTGCCCCTTGAAGAAGTGGTGCGCACTGAGGCTCCCCAGGAAGCTGGGACCTCAGCTGAACCCGACCTTCAAATGACTGAGGTCAGCTCTCGTCTTAGATCAGAGTCGCCTCCAGGCAATTATCCTTGGTATGAACTTTATGTTCCTGTCTTGGATGAGTCAGATGAGGCCAAAATACGTCAAGTCAGCCAAGCCCCTTCCGATTATGAATTCATCTTCCCTTCTTCTTCTCAACGACCCAACCAACCTCCTGAGGGGTTTTTTTACCTTCTACCGCGGTCAGCTAGAAGGGGGTTTACGTTTTCCTCTTCCTGAATTCTTTCAGGAGTTCAGTAGTTTTTATCAGCTAAACCTTAGCCAATTTTCTCCCAACTCCTTCCGAATTTGTGTAGTCTCGTAGTTATCTTTAAGGCGTTAGGCTTACCTTATGACCACCCCACTCTCTCTTATTTTTTTCACATCAAGAGATCAAATGAGGGACCTGGTATGTCACCAGCCGACCTGGCTGTGCATTTGTTGGGGGTTATCCTAGCAAAATCAAAGACTGGAAAAATGAGTTCTTTTTTGTAAAGCCCTCCCAGCCCTGGGTCTGCTGCTCTGATTGGCTTGAACATCTCCCGGCTCTCCCCTCTCCTCCTAAAAATTTCAAAAAGAGCACCGCCTTCTTAGATGTAATGAACGTCATAGGAGGTCACTGTTTTAATTCATCTAAGCTGGTGGTGGAGGATCTGCTTTGTTTTGCTGGGCTGAGTCCAGCTGATCTGACCTTAAGGGGGAGAGCCGGTACTTGTTCTAACATGCTTTAACAATTATTTTATTCACGTGTATTTTGTTCGGTGTGACTGAACTATGTATCTGTTTATACAGAAGACAGAGTTATGAACTCATTAGTGCTGAAAGCTATTCAGAAGAGGAAGCAAAAACAGGGCCAACCCCCAGCAGCCGAGGGAGTCACCATTGTGGATGTAGGAGGTGAGAGCCCCCCCGAAGATGTAGCCCAGCTATCCCGGAAAAGACCGGCAGCTCCTGGGGGTTCGTCAGGGTCTACAGCTGTTGAAGCTCATCCTCTGAGGCAAGTTCGGTCACGCCCAGATCCGTCCGACCTCCCTTCAACGGGTGAGAAAGGGGGTGCACCAGCTCGTGTGGAGAGATGTCGTGAGCGGGTGATGGAAGCTTACCGAGGTGGTGTGCGACTAGTTGGGGAAGGACCGAGCACCGTTGCCTTAGCTGTGGCTCGTGATCTTCCCAATACTGAGGATGCCCTTTATATGAGCCAACTGAGCTGGGGGGACCTGATGACCCGAACTGGGAGCCGTCTGACCGAGTCTATGCTCTTGATGGGTGAGTTTATGTCAAGGGCGAATATGATCCGAAGACAATCCTTGAAAGATGCCAAGGTCTTCGATAATATGCAAGACACCCTTGCTGAGGCCAAATCTCTTCATGAGAAAGACATCTCGGAGCTGAAAGCTCAGGTTGAGAAGGGGGCCGTCGCTGTGGCCGAGGCTCGCTCTTTGGTTGAGGTCCAGAAACGTCAACATGAGACTGAGCTCCGGGAGCTGCGTAATGAGTTAGCTTTAGCTAAAGGGCTAGCTACTTCTGCTGAGCAGGAACTTGCTAAATCTCTAAAGGAGGCTGCCGAGGAGAAACAAAAGTCTGAGGAGTTGGTAGGAGAGAAACTCCTTACTTTTATTGAGGCTGGTTTCCAGGGATGTCTTAGCCAGATCAAAGAACGTGGCTGTCTTGTGCCTGACGTCTCTTTGGATTTTCTAGACGTAGAGAAAGTAGCTGCCTCTCTCCCCCCTGATCTATAGATGTAATTTCCTCAGAATTGTTCTCTTATTTAATGTTATTTCTGTTTTACCGTTCTTGTCATTTTTTGTGGCGGACCAAGCATGTCGTAGCTCGGATTAGCTTAATAATTTACCACGTAATGGCAAACAGTAAACAGATAGGACCAAGCTAGATACAGCTCGGATTTAGTTTAATAATTTACCAAATAATGGCAAACACTAAACAGCTGGGACCAAGAGCGACGTAGCTCGGCCTGGTTTAATAATGTACCAAATAATGGCAAACACTAAACAGCTGGGACCAAGGGCGAAGTAGCTCGGCCTGACAGCTGGGACCAAGGGCGAAGTAGCTCGGCCTGGTTTAATAATGTACCAAACAATGGCAAACAGTAAACAGCTGGGACCAAGGGCGAAGTAGCTCGGCCTGGTTTAATAATGTACCAAATAATGGCAAACAGTAAACAGCTGGGACCAAGGGCGAAGTAGCTCGGCCTGGTTTAATAATGTACCAAACAATGGCAAACCGTAAACAGCTGGGACCAAGGGCGAAGTAGCTCGGCCTGGTTTAATAATGTACCAAACAATGGCAAACATTAGACAGCTGGGACCAAGGGCGAAGTAGCTCGGCCTGGTTTAATAATGTACCAAATAATGGCAAACAGTAAACAGCTGGGACCAAGGGCGATGCAGCTCGGCCTGGCGTAATAATTTACCCGTGCTCCTGAGGCAGGTGTCACACCCATGCTCCTGGCGTGACCAGAGCTGAGCTCGTGCTCCTGAGGCAGATGGCACACCCATGCTCCTGGCGTGACCAGGGCTGAGTTCGTGCTTGCACACCCATGCTCCTGGCGTGACCAGGGCTGAGCTCGTGCTCCTGAGGCAGGTGGCACACCCATGCTCCTGGCGTGACCAGGGCTGAGCTCGTGCTTGCACACCCATGCTCCTGGCGTGACCAGGGCTGAGCTCGTGCTCCTGAGGCAGGTGGCACACCCATGCTCCTGGCGTGACCAGGGCTGAGCTCGTGCTTGCACACCCATGCTCCTGGCGTGACCAGGGCTGAGCTCGTGCTTGCACACCCATGCTCCTGGCGTGACCAGGGCTGCGCTCGTGCTTCTGAGGTTGGTTGCACACCCATGCTCCTGGCGTGACCAGGTCTGAGCTCGTGCTTGCACACCCATGCTCCTGGCGTGACCAGGGCTGAGCTCGTGCTTCTGAGGTTGGTTACACACCCATGCTCCTGGCGTGACCAGGGCTGAGCTCGTGCTTGCACACCCATGCTCCTCGCGTGACCAGGGCTGAGCTCGTGCTCCTCAGGTAGGTTGAAAACCCTTTTCCTGGTTGTACAATATCTGGCAAAAATTATAAAACTCTGAACTAAGAATAATATTTTCGGAGATGGTAAGCGTTCCATGGTCTTTTCAACATCTTCCCATCAGGACCTTCTAGGTAGTAAGCTCCCGAGCTTAGCTTTTCAACAATCTTGAAGGGACCCTCCCACTTAGGGTCAAGCTTGCCCACTTGAACCTCTTGCACCTTTCTTAGTACGAGATCACCGACCTGGAAAGTTTTCTGGATGACTCGTCTGTTGTACATCCGCGTCACCCGATTGCGGTAGGCTTCCATTCTGATGGCCGCAGCCTCCCTTACTTCTTCAATCAGGTCCAGGTCAGCAGCTCTTCTATCGCTATTTTGTTCGTCATAGAAATGCACTCTTGATGATTCCGCTCCAATTTCAGCTGGGAGTACCGCTTCATTTCCGTAGACCATACTGAATGGGGTTTCACCTGTTCCCGTCCTTGGTGTAGTTCGATATGACCATAGAACATTAGGTAGTTCTTCAACCCAATTTCCCTTAGCTTTTCCCAACCTAGCTTTGATACTTTGCACGAGAGACCTGTTGGTAACTTCTACCTGACCATTGCTCTGAGGATATTCAACGGAAGTGAAAGCCTGATGGATTTTTAATTCTTCACACCATGCCCTGAGCAAAGCTCCTTGGAATTGCCTTCCATTGTCCGAGATGATCTTCAGCGGGACACCAAATCGGCAAACAATGTTTTTCCAGATGAAGTTGAAGACCTCTTTCTCAGTTATTCTGGCTAGTGGCTCTGCTTCCACCCATTTAGAGAAGTAATCAATGGCAACAATCAGAAATTTCTTCTGAGCTTTACCTGTTGGAAAAGGTCCTACTATATCAATGCCCCACTGATCAAATGGGCATGCCGCCACAATAGCTTTCATCATCATAGCTGGATGATGCTGGAGCCTGGAGTGTCTTTGACAACTATCACATGATATAACCATAGCAGCCGAATCCTTCTGAATCGTAGGCCAGAAATATCCGGCTAGGAGCACCTTCTTTGCCAAGAAATACGATCCTAGGTGATTTCCGCAGCACCCCTCATGAATTTCCCTTAATACGTAGTCTGACTCTTTCGGACTCAAACAACGCAGAAGTGGTTGGGCAAAAGACCTCTTGTACAGGACGCCCTCAATGAGTATGAATCACTGACTCCTTTTTTTGAGTCTATACGCTTTTTTGGTATCAGAAGGGAGCTTGGCATTGGTAAGATAGTCTAAGAGCTCTTGTCTCCAATCATTCTCTTCCACGGATTCAGATGGGACGTCCTGACTAGGAGTCAACTCAATTTGAAACACCACGTCTCTATCTTGCCAAGCGCGGAGAGCACTAGCCATTCTTGCCAAACTGTCGGCCTTTCTATTCTCCTATCTTGGGATCTGTTTGAATGCTACCTCTAGAAATCCCTCCTTTATTTTTTCTATGGTACTTGCATAATGGATTAGCTTCTCGTTTCTAACCTCGTAGGCGCCATTCATTTGTTGGGCTACCAGCTGTGAGTCAGAGAAGACATGTATACGCTTAGCTCCAACATTTCGAGCAGCCCTTAATCCAGTCAATACTGCCTCATACTCTGCTTCATTATTGGAAGCTCGGAAATCCAGTCGAACAGCCAAACACACCTCTTCTCCGGTTGGAGAGATCAGCACAACCCCAATCCCGCTTCCCTCATTACAAGAAGAACCATCTACAAATGCTTTCCATAATTCTTCTTTTTCGGGATGCACAGTTTCCGCAATAAAATCTGCTAAGGCCTGAGCTTTGATAGCTGTGCGTGGCTCATACTGTATATCATACTCACCTAGTTCAGTTGTCCATTTAACAAGTCGTCCAGAGACATCCGCGCGACTGAGTATTTTTCCCGGGGAACTGTTTGTTAGCACCGTTATAGGATGGGATAGGAAGTAAGGCCTGAGTCTCCTAGCTGTGATGATCAACATTAGAGCCAACTTCTCGATCTCCTGATACCTCAGCTCCGCATCCTTCAAGGCATGAGATAAGTAATATATCGGCTGCTGTTCTTATTCCCTTTCTTTGACAAGAACCGAGCTGATTGCTTCCTCAGTCGCTGATAGGTAGACGTATAGCCTCTCTGCCTGCATAGGCTTGGCCAAAATTGGAAGTTCAGCTAAGTATTTTTTCAATTCTTCAAATGCTTCCCCACATTTTTCGTCCCAATCAAATTTCCCAGCCTTCCGGAGTATCTTAAAAAAGGGGAGACTTCTATGAGCTGATCTAGAAATAAATCGTGATAAAGAAACGATTTTTCCTGCCAAGCGTTGCACCTCTTGAAGGTTCTTCGGCGGAGACATCTCACAGATAGCTCTCACCTTTTCTGGATTAGCTTCAATCCCCCTTTCTGTCACTATATAGCCTAGAAATTTCCTGCTTTTTACCCCGAATGCACATTTCTGGGGGTTTAACTTTAACCCGTAAGACCTAAGGGTGGAGAAAGTCTCAGTCAGATCGGCAATTAGATCGGTGCCACTTTTTGATTTTACAAGAATGTCGTCCACATATACTTCCACATTGCGGCCTAGCTGTTTTGAAAACACCTTGTCCATCAAACGCTGGTAAGTAGCTCCTGCATTCTTGAGCCCGAAGGGCATAACAACATAGCAAAAAGTCCCATCTGATGTGACAAAACTGACTTTATCATGATCTTCTCTAGCCAGAGGAATCTGATGATATCCCTGGTAGGCATCCATTAAGCACAAGTACTGATGTCCCGCTGTTGAATCAACCATCTGATCAATCCTTGGTAATGGGTAACAATCCTTCGGACATGCCTTATTAAGATCTCTGAAGTCTATACACATCCTCCACTTTCCAGAGCTCTTTGGTACTAAGACCACATTTGAGAGCCATGTTGGAAATTGTATTTCTCGAATTTGACCTGCCCGAAGGAGCTCCTCCACCTGCTCTCTTATGACCTTATCCTTTTCAGGTCCAAAATGTATTTTCTTCTGTTTTACAGGTTGGACTCCCGAGAGCACATTCAAATGATGTTCTAGCACGTCTGGTCTAATTCCTCTTAGATCTCGAGCACTACAGGCAAAGATATCCTCATTTTTAATTAAACATGAAATGAGATCGGCTTTAATGTTTATTTCCAAGTCCTTGGCTATTTTTACTTTTTGATCAGTAGAGACGAGCTCAATTATTTCAGGTTCTTCATCCAAGCTGTTGGGAATGCCTTTGTCTTTAGGAACACTATACCCAGCTCTTTCAATACAACCGACCTCCCGGCAAGCTCGCTTCACGTCTTCCTTTACTTCGTCCACATAACATCTGCGGGCTGTTTTCTGGTCACCACAAAGAACCCCAACTTCTCTACCCACTGGGAATTTTAATTTCTGATGATAGGTAGAAGCCACCGCCTTGAAGTCCTTCATTGCCCGTCGGCCTAAGATTGCATTGTACGATGAAGGTGCCTCTACCACAGTGAAATTAACCATCTTTGTTATGCGAGACATCCCATGACCCAGAGATAAGGGCAAGTTGATCTGTCCAAGCGGTTGAATTGCGTGCCCGGTGAACCCATACAGAGGAGTTGCAATGTGTTCATATTTTGACCCCTCTATTTGCATCTTTCTAAGGTATCTTTGAATAAGACATTGACTGAGCTCCCAGTATCAATGAAGATCCTTGCTACGTCATAGTTAGCTATGGTTACAGTCACGACTAGGGCATCGTTGTGTGGTGTTGCAACTCCTTTCAGATCATTAGGTCCGAAGCTTATGACAGGCTCATCCCTTTCAATTAACTCTTCTGATACTTCGAAATTTTCCATTCTTCTACCATGACTTTTCCGAGCTCTGCCCGAGTCTCCATCCGTGGGTCCCCCTGAGATCATATTAATATTTCCTCGGGTAGGATTATTATCCACCTGTTCGACCCTTCTCCTTTGATTATCTGTTTCTTTAGGAGCGATACCCCTTTCACGGGACCTGGTTCGGCCCCTATATGGTGTCTTTTCTCTTCTTTTACCTCGGTACCGGCTTCTACCCTGTCCTTTCTGAGAAGGTTCCTGCTTCCTTGTTAGCAGAGTTTTTATTTCAGAGTCTCTTTTGATGATTCTTTCTACCTCATCTTCAAGCTTCTGGCACTCATTCGTTATATGACCGTACTCTCTATGGAATTCACAATACTTATCAGAAATAGGCGTACGGGACCCATTATCCAACTTCCTGGGTCTTTCCAGTTTCTTTCTATCATCACATATTTCCATAGCTCTTTCCAAGCTCATGGATAGAGGTATGCGTGATGCAAATTGACTTCTAGTTCGACCACTTTCATCAGCCCTGTCAACAGTTCTTTTCTTGCTTAACTCTAACTTATCCTTCTTCTCTGATGGCCGCAGATCAACCCTTCTCTGTCTCTGAGCATCTTCTAGATTGATATACTTTTCAGCTCTTCCCAGAAGTTCGTCATAACTTCTAGGAGTTTTCTTTACCAAGGATTTAAAGAACTCTCCTGCCTTAAGCCCTTGTGTAAAAGCATTAATAAGGACATCCATCGTTGCAGTGGGGACCTCTAAGGCTGCCCCGTTAAAGCGTTGTACGAACTCCCTCAAGGACTCCTGTTCATTCTGCTTGGTAGTGAACAGGCTCAAAGAAGTTTTTTGATACCTCTTGCTGCTGGCATACTGGTTTAGAAAGGCCGAACTGAACTCCTCAAAGCAGCTTACAGTGTTTGGTTTCAGTAAATTAAACCACTGTTGTGCCGATCTAACCAGGGTGGTAAGGAAAACACGGCATTTGATCCCATCAGAATACCTATGCAACAGAGCAGCATTCTCAAATCTTCCAAGATACTCTTCAGGGTCTGTGCTTCCATCATATTCTCCCACTGCAGGTTGTCTGAAATTTGGCGGGAGTTCCTCTCTTAGAATAATTAGGGAAAATGGACTTTCTCTCCTAGCCACTGGAGTTCGGCCACCAAGATGCTGACCCAATCGCCTTATCTCTCCCCATACAGCTTCCATTGGATCTATTAGCGGAGGCTCTACTTGTGTATCTACCACAGCACTGGCTACCCTATTGTTTTCACGGACCTGTTCTGGCTGAACAGGCGAAGGCGCCTGATTTGTTTGAGAAGGCGGTGGAGGTTGATTAGATTCCGTTGGTGGCGGAACCTGGTGTTGGAAAAGAGTATTTTGCATGGTCTGACTGATGAATTGTGCCAGTTGCTCCATAGTCATATCTCCAACCTTCATAACAGATGGAGGTGCCTGATCTTCCTGCTGTGGAGGAACATCTTGATTTCCACACTGGGATTTAATCTTTCTTCCTGATTCCTCCTGACTCCACGCCCACGTCCACGTCGTCCAGCCATATCAACGTCTTCAATTCAGTAAATAATTCCCACAGACGACGCCAATTGATATCACCTAAATTTGCGATGACTTGCTGATATCAATAGAGAGGGGGTTCACCTCTCTTTCTCCTCCAACACTCAATATAACAGCCGGGATATTAGCAAATATCTTCTGCAATGACCTGAAAATACGAAGCAAATGTGAGAAGGGGCCGGAAGTTGTTCCAGCGGGTCCCCTCCGACGCTCAAGTCAGGCGAGAGAATATGAAGAGAATATATGCTGTAAGTGAAAGCAATTATAACATTCGTCCCTAATCAATACTTCAAACCTGGTATTTATAGGCGGAGATCTAAGAGTAGTATTGCAACAAGGACTCTTTCCATGTTTATCCAAATCTTACCCAGATATGTCAAGATCCTGAGAATACAATCAAATCCCTGATATTGCTCCGCATATCTAGGACTAGATATCTTGGGGAACTGGTTTCCTTGCTGAGAGCCGGTAGCAACAAGGGGAATGAGGAGAGCTCGGCCTAACAGCTCGGGCTCTCAAAAGAGGTCTCACGTCGAGTTACTGGAGGGAAACAGGTAAGGCGGAACAGGTCGGCCAAACAGGTCGGATCTCACAAAAGAGCTCGGATGGGTAGGCGAGGTCTCGCCGAAGAAAGACGAGTAACATGCCTTGGAGCCAGGTCGGCTCGTCAGGTGGTATCTTCTAGCGGGTATCACATAAGATTCTGAAATTGCTTAGAAATCGAGGATTGTCGTTCTAATGAATCAAATGAGGAAAAGGTTCCGAATGGTGTGATGAACCTGGAGTAGGCAACGGAGACAGCCTTGTTACTGTAGGCATTACAGAACCATAGGAATTTATTGCATTATCAAATCGTAGACCTTTAACTGGAATAGGGAGAGAGAAATTTCTCTGCAGAGGATAAGATATCGTGATTTCAGGTTTTCCTGATCCAATATTAGCCACATAAACATGTTTTTGAGAGGTTATTGTAAGGCCATATGTATCGGAATTATAAGGATATGACCGGATTGTTGTTTTTTGGAATTGGCTTCTTGGTCTTTTTGTTGATTATTATTACAAGTGCTTGATGATTTCGAGTCACTCGGTTCGATGGCTTGTTTCTGTACCTACATTTGATCAGACAAGGATCTGTTAAATATTTGATACAAGGTTTTTTCGCCTTAAGCTAACTTGGTCTACCAAAAAGAAATTATACAGTGCATGCCATTGTTACCTCATTATTTTAATTCTTTAATTCTCCCATTATTTTCTCTCCTATTTTTGGGAAATAGAAGATCATAATTCTACTGTTTCATTTCAAGGGTTTGTAACAACATACTCACCTCGAAAAGGCGGATGCATCAGAGTGGTTTAACCTTTGCTTCTCATCATTTACTTGATTGACACATCCTCTGGGAATAGATCTTCTCAGAGACAGATCCAAAGCTGGGAAAATGTCAAACTTGTTTGCACTAGACTTTGAAGTGTAGCGTCCAACGTCGGCTTTAAGGTAATTCCCAAAAGATCCAATTAAATCAATAGCCTCTCTGGAAGAATTCCCCCGAATCCGATTATTCTCTCAGAGTTTTGATCATCAGACTTCTTGTCTTGTCCTCGTGCCATGTCTATTTTCAAAATGCCTATAAGTTTTAAGTATCAAAGGATAAATCGGATACATAAGAAAGCGATTAAGAATATTACCTCCAGTTTTATCATCATTTGGTCGCATTTTTCTACCTTCTTGCTCATGCGTATGTATATTTATTCCATCTGAAAGACATTTAGCATTTTTTTGCTGTGATCGGAAACGGGCATGTTCAGTATCTGCTCCCTCGCCCTCTAACTCTGGTTTTGTGCAGGAACTCTGCATTAGAAGTCTATGTTTTTTTTCAAGAAACGGAGATAACATACCATCCAAGAAAAGAATGTTGATATTTTTGAGTCGTTTGATGCGTATACCGTCACAAGAAATATAATGAAAAAGATACAAAATACCCGAGCATCACTTTCTTTTTCAATGCATTCTATATTTCTCTGAGCACAACCACTCGAATGATCGTTACTAATTGCATTATTTTCAGCTGTGGCTTCAACCTTCTGTTGAGCTACACCCTCATCCGTAGGTCCGTGGCCAGCAGTACTATTTGCCTGCTACCGGCCTTTTATGGTAAGTAGAGAACATTGATGCTGTACCATATGAAACTCGGGAATACACAATAAGGGGAAATTTGTCTGAAAATCTAGAGAATTGGGCTTACTGCTTGTTTCCTCCAGACATGCTGCCACAAGTTCCTCAGCTCGTTTTTCCTTTTCGGCTTCACAGGAAAGTCGGCTGCTCCTCTCATCATGCATTTATAGACAGTACTAACCGAGTCGTGTGCAGACATCACTGCATTACCAAATATATGATGCTTTTTCTAAGATGCTTTAACTACAATAAATTGTATAATTGAATGCAAAATAAAACAGAAAAAGAATCAATATTTTTCAACTCATTGTAGAATTTGTAGAAAAGAGGAATGCCAACATTTTTATCAATAAATGTTTATTGTTGTAATGGCTTGATTAATATATAAAGATAACAATAATTTAATTTTAAGAATCTTAATTAATAAACGACTTGGTCAGGCTTAAAGTGGAATGAATTTATTCTTGTTCATTTGCATCATGTAGCTCTTAATTTTTCTATCTTGGTATCTAGAGTCGTGGTGGAATTCTAGCTTGAAAGTCACATCCAATTCCAAGGATGGCAACGGGGCGGGTTTGGGACGGGTTTGGCCAATCCCAGGACCCGTCCCGCTACACATAAAACCCGGACCCGCCCCGCCCCGCTGCGAACTCGGCGGGTTTACCGGCCCCGCCCCGTTCCAATTTTTTTTTTAATTTTTTTTAAATTTTACTAGAAATCAATTTTGCAACACAAAAATTGAGTTTTTTTTATTGAATTTCATGTTTTTCTATAATAAATATTTATAATAAACATTGCAAAACTATCTTTAAGCAACCAAAAATTTATTAATTTGCTCTCATTTTCTTCAAAATGTCCAACTTCTTTAAGATGAACACATGAATTTTGATATAAAATTAAATAATGACACTTTATTGTTCAATCTAAAAAGTAAAATGTATATTCAATATTAATTTTTTTTTTTAAAAAAATAAAAATGTATAGCGGAGCAGGTCCGGGGCGGATTGGTCAATCCCAGGACCCGCCCGCCCGGCTTCCAAACCCGGTTGAAGCGGATCCAGACCCGCCCGTCGGGGCGGGTTCAGTGCGGGTCCGGGTCTAGCTAGACCCGCCCAATTGCCATCCCTATCCAGTTCTATCCCATTTTTTTAATTATCAATCCAGCAAATCAATCCAATGCCGTCAAACTTAGTGACGATAATTACCTTCTCTGGCAATTGCAAGTGGTATAGGGCATCAAAGGATTGGCACTTGCAGCCTTCATCACTGAAATCGCACCCACCCCGCCGAGATTGTTGACGTCTGAGCCCTTGGTTGGAACTCCAGATCCCATTTTTACTACATGGTGCAGGTATCATTTTATGTTTTCCTTTTTGTTGGCTTCAATGGCGAAGGAATTCAGGGCCAGATTATCGATGTGCAATTTCGGCACAATTGTGGTCCCGAGTAACTTGTTACTAGGTCTAAAAGCTCGGTTCATACAGTATAAATTACAATAGCAAACTCTAAAGCAAGACGGCTGAACATGAAAGATTATTTTAGCAAGATGAATATCTTTACATCAGGTGTAGGTATGGAATATGACACCATAGTGGTTCATGTTACCTCCAGAATTAAGGAGTTATCTCATTCAAAAGTTGGTGCTCTTCTTCTTGCTCATGAAGACAAGATCGAGTCTTATACGATTACTCCTAAGGGGAACACTTCCCAGTGTCAATTCTGATGTAGTTTCACAACCCAAAGTCAGTGATCCACAACAATAAGGGGTTTTTTCTCATGGGCGTGGCAGAGGTCGTTGGGAGCAGAAAACCTTGGAACAACAATAATAATCACCCCATTTAATAACACTAGTACATAGAACGCATAGCCATATTTTGTACCTCATTAATGTTACTATTATTTTTATTAGTTAATTCAATTAGTAATTAGGATGTAAGATTCGAATTTAGAGAATTTATATCAATAGTTATAGATTTTAATAAATTAATAATTAATTTTATTATAATATTTCATAGAATTGATTGAGGTATGTGGGTTCCTCTTTAATTCGTATACCATGCCAACTTCTTACTTTAATTTTTATGTCAAATAATTTAGCCTATAAATTTATTCTAATTATCTAAATGACATTGTTCCAACTTAATTAACATCTTTATTTATTATGTTTATTGTTAAACACTTAACATTTTATTATATTTTTATTACTATTATTTATTATTTTTACTTTCATTATTTAATTCAATTAGTAATTATGATGTATAATATAAGATAATAACATTGAAACTTAAAGTGATTTAATATGAAAAATGAAGAGGTGTTAGAATTTATATTAATAATTATAGGTTAAAATATGTTAATAATCCAATTTGTTTTATTTTATTATAAATTTTTTTTAAATTATTATCTTTGTTGTTATATTTTTTACGACTATTATTTTTACATCCTTTTAAAATTATTATTATTATTATTATTATTATTATATTCAATTAGTAATTAGGATGTAAAATTTAAATTGTCTTAACTTACTTAACATATCTAATTATTATGCATTACTGTTAACACTTAGTATATGTTTTATCTTTATTTTTACAATTATTATTATTATTTTAATTCAATGAGTAATTAGGATCTGCAAATTAAGATAATAATCTTGTAAATTCAAAGCGTTGAAATAAATAGATGTGAGAATTTATATCAATAGTTATAGATTTTATAAATTATTAATAATTAAATGAATGTAATAACTCCATTGTTCATTTTCTTTTATGTCCCTTGTTGATATTATGTTTTTACATTTATGTACCAACGAAATTTTTATTTGTATAGGAAAGTATATAATAAAAGGGCAAAGTTATTATTATTATTATTATTATTATTATTATTATTATTATTATTATTATTATTATGCGCAATTTAAATTATCTTAATTTACTTAACATATCTAATTATTATGCATTATTGTTAACACTTAGTATATTTTATTTTATTATTATTATTTTTACAATTATTAATATTTTTTAATAGGATGTACAAATTAAGATAATAATCTTGTAAATTCAAAGTGTGGAAATGAAGAGATGTGAGAATTTATATCAACAGTATAGATTTTAATACATTATTAAAATTAAATGAATGTTTATAACTCTACTATTCATTTTCCTTTTATGTCCCTTGTTGATTTTATATTTTTACATTTATATCCCAAAGAAATTTTTACTTGTATAGGAAAGTATAGAATAAAAGGGCAAAATCGTTAATTCACAATGAAAACTTTGACATTTGATCCACACTTTTATAAGAATATAGATTATTAATATTTTTTAATACAATTAGTAATTAGGATGTACAAATTAAGATAATAATCTTGTAAATTCAAAGTGTGGAAATGAAGAGATGTGATAGTATAGATTTTAATACATTATTAAAATTAAATGAATGTCAATAACTCTACTATTCATTTTCTTTTTATGTCCATTGTTGATATTATATTTTTACATTTATATCCCAAAGAAATTTTTACTTGTATAGGAAAGTATAGAATAAAAGGGTAAAATCGTTAATTCACAATGAAAACTTTGCCATTTGATCCACACTTTTATAAGAGTATATATATAGATTAAATGAATGTCAATAACTCTACTATTCATTTTTCTTTTATGTCCCTTGTTGATATTATATTTTTACATTTATATCCCAAAGAAATTTTTACTTGTATAAGAAAGTATAGAATAAAGGGCAAATTTGTTAATTCACAATGAAAACTTTGCCCTTTGATCCACACTTTTATAAGAGTATAGATATAGGAATGTATAGAATAAAAGGGCAAAATCGTTAATTCATAATGAAAACTTTGCCATTTATCCACACTTTTATAAGAGTATAGAGTATAGATATAGATTAAATGAATGTCAATAACTCTACTATTCATTTTCCTTTTATGTCCCTTGTTGATATTATATTTTTACATTTATATCTCAAAGAAATTTTTACTTGTATAGGAAAGTATAAAATAAAAGGGCAAAATTGTTAATTCACAATGAAAACTTTGCACTTTGATCTACACTTTTATAAGAGTATAGATGTATAGGAAAGTATAAAATAAAAGGGCAAAATTGTTAATTCACAATGAAAACTTTGCCCTTTGATCTACACTTTTATAAGAGTATAGATATAGATTATATTCCAAAGAAATTTTTACTTGTATAGGAAAGTATAGAATAAAAGGGCAAAATTGTTAATTCACAATGAAAACTTTGCCATTTGATCCACACTTTTATAAGAGTATAGATATAAGATTATAGATATAGATTGTGGCTACGCTAGCCATATGGCTGAAAAATGTTATTATCGATTTGATCGAGACTTTGTCCCATGCTCAGCAATCAGAAGACATATTCCCCAAACTCATCGTCCCACAACAGCAATAACACTCTTTTTTCTCCTTCAGCTGTTGTAGCTATGTCTCAGCTAGAAATGTGACAGGAAGAATGGTAGTTCTCGGACTCTGGAGCTTCCAATCATATCACCAATGACATTGCCAACTTGACCATTGGATCCGAGTGTTCTCGGGGTAGTAAGGTGTATATTGGAAATGGTTCAGGTTTGCTTATTTGCCACCTCGGACAGTCTTGTTTTCACCTTCCTTTTGCAACTCGTTCATTTTATTTAAATAATATCTTATGCATACCCATTATCACAAAAAATCTTGTTAGTGTTAGCAAGTTTACCCAGGATAATGATGTGTGTTTTGAATTTCATCCTCGTCCCGAGCAACGCAAATGACACTCCTCAAAGGCACTCATCATGAAGGGCTCTACAGATTTCATCTAGGCAAACATGTTCATCCATCATCATCAACCACTTACTTGGCCCATCACACCTCTTCTGCAGTGTCTCCCTCATCTTTGAATCAAGTGCATCGGTCACTCTAGCTTCATGAAGTGGATTAGAATAGGACATATCTTGTTGACTGACTACTGTCAAACATATTTTGTGCAATTGTAATATTTCATTTTCGAGTAATGACAATTATCACCTATATTCTCCGTGTGAATTGGACAAACGTCACCAACTTTGCTTCTCTAAATCAAACCCAATCTATACTAAACCTCACTTATATTTTCTGATGTTTGGGGTCTTGCCCCAAATGTTTCTCGCAATGGGTTCCGCTGTGATGTTAGTTTTATTGACGCTTATGGTCGATATACTTGGATCTTCTTCCTCAAAGATAAGTCCGAAGTACATCAAATTTTTCCCAACTTTAAAGCTCATGTTGTACTTCAATGCAATATGCTTTTTACTGGGAGGATATTATAGGGTTAACCTAAAAGTATCCTTATATTTATCATGCTCGTAAAAAAATATAATAAACACCATGTTATTTATCATTATTGATAACACATTTTATAATCACTAGATTAATCACTTTATTTACTAATCATTCATAATCACAACCTTTATACCAAGCGCTCCCAAAAAGTATAAGTGCTTAAATAATGACGGTCGTGTATACATCTCTTTCCATGTCAAGTTTGTTGAGTCTTTCTTTCCAATTCTTCATAAACTTTCCCTCCATACACCTCTGCATCCACTAATTCCTCATACTCCTTAAACATACCTCATTCTCCTATTATAGTCTCAAGTCCAGTTGCTTGCTCCAATCCATACCCTTCTGCCTGGCGGTCTACAAGTGTACCTTCCTTTTTGGATCCATCTCCATATAATGTTTCTCCCTTGGTTCATAGTCCACCTGGTCCACTTCATGTAAACACTCAGCCTATGATTACTCGGGCTAAGGATGAAATTTTTAAACCAAAGACATTTATATCCAGTGGCTATATCATCTCTGAACCACGTAATGTTCATGATGCTCTGCCTATAAGTGCGTGGTGTTTTGCTATGAATGATAAATACAGTGTCTTAATGCGTAATAATACTTGCTCATTGGTTCTGCTTCATCTAGCACACCAATCATTTGTTGTGTAAATGGGTGTTTAAAGTCAAAACCTATTGTGATGGTTCTGTATTTCGATACAAAGTCCGTCTTGTTGCCAAGAGTTATTCTCAAACTGCTCGTTGGAACAAGCAAAACCGAAGTTATCCAGGAGAGACATTAGCAATAAAGATAAACAGAGAAGGAGAGTTTGTGGCTCTTTTATTAGTGGATTAAACTCAGGTGAAGGGAACCTTAGCTCTTTGGGGACACGAACCATCAAAAGGATTCAAGGTAAAGGCCATCCATCCCGCATTCTAAAACCTGCCTTTAGTAACTCAATATCGGACAGTCAGATCAAAAATCGGAATTTTGTTATATGTGCTAAGGATTTGGAAGTAGAATCAAAAGAAATTCGGGATTTTGGGAAAAAATTAGGAGTAGTAAACCATGGTAATGATTCGAATATTATTCAGAAACTCATAGAAATGGAGTTTGGTGGTTGACTAGTGTCGTTATTCCATTATAGCATTAGCCCAAACTGGTATTTGGTCTTATTTTATATTATCTTTTGCTTTATACTAACCATGTGTTTGGGTCCCTTAGCTAACAATCAATTTCATACACAAATACACCATCTAAAGTGGGATTCTGAAGGCTTAGAGCCAAAAACTATAATATATTGGGAGCAAGAAGCAATGGCTGAAGGTATACTACTAATCCATTTTTTTTTCGCATTTGGTCTAACAAAATGGTTAGATCATTAAGAAATCACTTACATTTGGTATCAGAGCATGTATTGCCTTTGTCTTGCTATTGTTTTGCCATCTGCTATGTCAAAAAATTTTCTGTAAAATTTTCAAATCATTGTTTCTTATATTTTTGGATGAGAAATAATGTTAGAAATTGGATATCTAACATTTGGGATTTGAAACGAGAATTTATGGAGACGAAAAGCCTAGAAATTGTCGAATTTTCTTTCGGCTGAAGGAAATAGGCATTGAACAGAAAATTTGAAGAAATCAAATATTGTTTCAACGGCAGCTCATCTGTCTCAAAAGCTTTTACATAAAAGTTTTGTATTTATTTAATAATATAAATACAATAATGAAACTAAAAGTACAAAAGCTTTGTTTCTTTGTAGCAATAGACAAAATAGGGAATGAAAATCTGACAAAGTTTTTTTCCTTCCGTAAAAGACAAAATGTTTAATTTCAAAAAAAATATTAATTATTTCTAAATGTTAATTGCTGAGACACGACAGTTAACATTTGTTGAACAATGTTATAATCTTAGGCTCCGTTTACTTTGAGTGATGGGATTAGTAAACTTTACATTACTTATCACATCCCATGTTTACTTTGTTATATAAAAACAATTTTATCCCACCCATTTTATCACATTCTAATCCCACTTTATAATAAAAAGACATATTTACCCCTTTCCCACATTTTTTACTATTTCAAAACTTGAAATTCCCGCCAAAAAGTACAACTTTTTTCCTACAACATTATTATTATTTATTATATTTATATTATTTTAATTTATATTATTATTATTGTATATATATAAATAATAATATTAATCGATATAAAATAAAAATTACAATACTATATATATATATAATTATATTATGTTATTATTATTAGACATATAGGTATATATATTATTTTATAATAAAAATAATTATTATTATATATTATATATATTAGTATTATATTATTCTTATATGTATAAAACCTGTTTATGTTATTATTTATATATTATATATATACTATTTATTATCTACTATTCATACGAAATAATAATATTACTCGATATCTAATAAATAATCTAATAGATATATATATATATCTTCGTTATCTTATTTGTTCTTATTATTCTACATCTCTATCTACCTCTATTTCTTTTCTACCACTGTTTTTTGTTCTTCTTTCCTTCTTCTCTCTCTTTCTCTTCTCTTCTTCTCTTCTCTCTGTCTTCTTCTTCTTCTTCTCTCTCTCTCTCTCCCTCCTCCTCTTCCTCGCTCTCTCCTCCCCCTCCCTCTCCTCTCTCTCTCTTTCTCTTCTGGTTCTCTTCTTCTCCCTCTCTGTCTCTCTCTTCTTTTCTCCTCCCCCTCCTCCTTCTTCTTTCTCTCTCTCTGCCTCTTCTCTTCTTCTTCTTCTCTCTGTCTTCTTCTTCTCTCTCCCTCTGTTTTTTCTTCTTCTCTCTCGTCTCTCTTCTCTCTCTCCCCTCTTCTCTTCTCTCTCTCTCCCTGTTCTCTCTCTCCCCTCTTCTCTCTCGTCTCTCTTCTCTCTCTCTCCTCCTTCTTCTTCTCTCTCGTCTCTTCTCTCTCTCTTCTTCTCTCCTCCTTCTTTTCTCCCCTCCTCTCTCTCCTCTCTCTCCTCCTTTCTCTCCTCTCTCTCCTTCTTCCTCTCTCTCTGTCTCCTCCTCTCTCTCTCTCTCTCTTCTCTCTTCTTCTTCTTCTTCTTCTTCTTCTTCTTTCTTCTTCCTCTTTTGTCCTCTCCTCCTCCTCCTCCTTCTTCTTCTTTTCTTCTCCTTCCCTCCTCTGCTCTGCTTCTTCCGCCTTCTTCTTCTTTTCTTCCTCTTCCTCTTCTCTCTCTCTCTCTCTTCTCTCTCTCTTTCCTTCTCTCTCTTTCTCCTCCTTCTTCTTCTCTGCTTCCTGTGTCTTCTTCCTCCTCTCTCCTCGTCCTCCTTGCTCTTCTTCTTCCCTTCTCCTCTTATCCTCCTAATAATCCCCTAATATTTAAATTATTATTATAATGCCGCGGGTCTTTTAGACCTTTTACCAAATAATAATTTTATCAACCATCTTATCCTCAAACCAAACATCATATAACTTATCACATATTCTTTTTACAATCATTTCATACTTTTTAATCTTTACATTACTTATCACATCCTTCAAACCAAACGGTACCTTAAGGTATTTAAATATCAATTATCACAGTTAGCATTTTTATAGCATTGATTAACTTATGTTGTAACTAAAAGTTGCCTTATAACATCAGTTAACTTAGGTTATAATTAAGAGTTTTTGCTATATATACGTATGATATGTATTTGGTTTAATTTTAAGTGCTAAATTATTTATTTTATTATTTAGTATGTATAATTGTTATTGTTAATTATACATGCAAAATAATTTAGTCATTAAAATTAAATTATATGTTCATATGGTTTTGTGCAATTTATATGAATATATTTTGTGAATTAAATGTTGTGTGATCCATATAATTTTAATTAACTAGGGAATAACCACAACATCTCTAATTATATAAAATTATATATTAAGTATTTTAGGATCACATTGTGACATTAATTGCAGTTAGTCCTATTTAATATAATAGTTTTTCCCACAGGATTTTTTTATTATATTTATATGATTAATTATGATAGAATGTCAAATTATATTTCCTATTTACCCACAGGAATTAGGAAAATGAACATAATTTGATATTTTTATTATATTGTTATTGATGGATCTAATTGAGTATGACTTTAGCCCACATGCAAGTTTTACGTCACTAGATTCATATGTTTTTTAAGCATGATTTTACATTGGTAAAACATGAATTATGTTAATTAGTCTCAAATTTTGGATTCTAAGCATGTACGATAATTTTTATGCTGTTATGCAATCTGTGAATTTCTCTGATGTTAAGTGTGATATTCCCGAACTAAAGGGTGATAACGATAAGGTATGGAAGGAGAGAATGATTCTTCATTTAGGGTGGATGGATATTGATTACGCCATAAGGAATGATGATCCATCTTCGATTAATGAAATCAACATTCCTGATGAGGTTGATCTTTATGAAAAATGGGAGCGATCTAATCGTCTCTGCGTAATGTTTATAAAGACTAAAATCTCCGCTGGTATTCGAGGTTCTGTCGAAGAGCATAAAAATGTCAAGGCATTGCTGAAGGCTATTGATGAACAATTTGAGACTTCAGATAAAGCACTAGCCAGCACCCTAATTATGAAATTTTCATCAATGGGGATCACTACTGTGAAAGGTGTGCGTGAGCATATCATGCAAATGAGGGACATTACAACTCAATTAAAGACTCTTGAAGTTGAGATGTCTGAGCATTTCCTTGTGCACTATAGTTTGAACACTCTCCCATGTCAATATGGACCATTTAAGATATCCTAGAACACACTTAAAGATAAGTGATCAATTAATGAACTTATGACCATGTGTGTTCAAGAGGAGGGAAGACTGACAATGGAAAAGAGTGAAAGTGCGTTTATGACAACGGAAAGAAAGGTAAATACCACCCCAAGGTGGAATTAAAAAAGAATCTAAGTGTTTCTTCTGTAAAAAGAAGGGACACATGAAGAAAGATCGAACCAAATTCAAGAAATGGCTTGAGACAAAAGGTAAACCAATCTCATATGTCTGTTATGAATCTAATATTGTTGATGTTATTTATAACACATGGTGGATTGATTCTGGTTCTATAATCCATATTTCGAATACCTTGCAGAGTATGCGAAACCTAAGGAAGCCAGTGGAAAGTGAGCAATGCATTTATTCATGAAATAAGATGCGCTCACATCTGGAAGCGGTTGGAACATGCAATCTAGTTCTAAGTAGTGGTTTATTTTAAAATTAGAAAAGACATTTTATATTCCATGTTTTTCTAGGAATTTAATTTCTGTTTTAAGACTCGTACCGTTTGGTTATTTCCTTTAATTTCTCAGAAACAACCTTCAATTTATTTTATAAATCTGATCTTGTTGGGAATGGTACATTGTCTGATTGTCTTTTCTCTATTGATTTACAAAATAATGACACTTATAATAGTATGCATTACACTTGTATAAAACGATGTTGTTAGGATCGGTCTGGAGTGTTTAGAGGGGGGTGAATGAACACTCCTACTAAAAATTAATCCTTCGTGATTTCTTTCGGATTAGTGAAAGAAATCTGTTTCTTAATCAATTCTTGTACAAAACAGACCACTGAAAATATAAGTGCGGAACGGTCTGTTCTTGTATGTAAGAACGGCTCGATGGCTAGTGAGAAAGAACGAGTGCAGAAATAAGATACACAGGATATGTTTCTGGAAGTTCGAAGGTGGTGTAATCCTTCTACGTCTCCCCTTCTTCCAATTAAGGAAGGATTATACTAGAAGACTTTGATTTATACAATCCTGTTGTACAAACCCAATTCAGACTGGATTTACCTCACTACCAATCTGAAACTCCTAGTCACTCAATCTGCTCAGACACACTCTGTCTGACAGTTACAATATGTTTCTCACTTCTATTTTCAACACAGAAAACACAAGATGCGCACAATGATCCTAAATGATCAAATGTTACAAAGTAAACGTGCTTAAGAATGATTTCAGCTTGAGAGCTTCTGAACTTGTAAGCTTGTGCTGTTTTTGCTTTCTTGTTTTTCAATTGATCAGCGAATGTCGGTTGTCAGCTTCTGTAAGTTCCTTTTGTTGCATCCATTTATAGTTGAATGTACCAACGACATTATTTCCTTCAATGTGCAACTTTGACTCTGCTTAAACACTGAGTAGGCTTCAGTCTTCTTCTTCAGGAAACTTGCCGTTCTGGTTCATACTTTCGGCGACTGTCAGGTAAGCTACTCTTTGTCTTCTTACCTATTATGGCAATCTTCAGTCTTTGGTCCTTTGTAGCATTAATTACAACATTAAATGCTACAATAAATAGCCGTTAATGATTCGGACTGAGGAGCCATTCTGTATGTATCCTAAGCTGTTCTGATCTGATAAAGATAGAGATCGATCTGAAGCCACGGTTGAGTCAGTCTGATATTCATCGATCCGGTCTGATAAGTAATGTGACTTATCAGCTGTTCTGTTGTTGAGCTATCGATCTGGTCAGTCTGATTACCCTCGATCCGGTCTGATATGCTTTGTCATCTTAACAGCTTGATCTGTTTTGGGCGATCGTTCTGGTCAGTCTGATTTCTCTCGATCCGGTCTGATTTGTTTTGTCATCTTTAAAATCTCATCGATAAGATCCGGGACTAACAAATTCCCCCTTTTTGATGATGACAAAACCTAGCTTCTAAGTCTTTTTAATCAGTCTGAAGAGAACTCTGAAGCGAAAACTTTCGGATCGATTACTTCTTCTTGTTCAAAATAAATGAACATTATTGAGTTGGATCGATTAAACTTTTATTATTAAGCCTTATGTTGAAGTTCAAAATAAATGAACGCAGACTTAATCAAAAGATGATTTTATTGATCACCAAGAAAATCCTAAATACACAGTCCGAAAAAAAATTATTTTCTAGAAGACTGAGACGGAGGCAGCCTGAAGTCTTTCTTCTTTTCCCCCTTTTTGTCAGCAACAATCTCTCGAAGCTGCGCGCTGATAGCGTCAAGACGAACGTCTTGAGCGCGGAGGGAATTGGCAACAGATGCTCTGACTTCAGTGGCTAGCTCGATCTGCTCTTTTCTCAAACTGTTCTTGTAAGAGGCTTGTTGAGAAAACAGATCGTTTATGCCTCGCTGAAGGCTCCGATACTGGCAGTCATCTTCTCTTTGAAAGAATCAAAGTCCAAAGCTGTAAGCCTCTGACCTTGATGAACTTCGAGAACGCGTTGAGAGAGAGACAGGCAGTTGTCGGAGAGATGCTGAAGAGTCCTTGCCAGAAATGGAGGTGCATCAGAGTGTTGGCTGGGAGAGCGATCTTATGAGGACAAAGCCTGGTCATCGTCTTCAGCAACCGGGACAAGTGAAGATACAGCAGCTTGGTGACTCTCAGACTGGATCAAGGTGATCAGATCCGAAGAAAAAGTGTGAATGAAAGCCATATCTTCATCGGATTGGACTGGAGGAGTGCTAGGTCTGGAAGGCTCCTCAGTCTGGAGAGCTGCAACAATGGTGGACACCACCAGATCCGGATTGACGAATTCTGAAGCGCCAACTGTTGCCAGTTCTACTGTTGGACTGATTTGAGTACGGGAGGCTGAGGACCCCAAAGGAATGGAGGTTGTTGGAGAGTCCAACAACACATTCAATGGTTCATCATCGGGCACAGACGGAGCATTAGGTAATGGCTGCTCCGCTGTCTGGTCTGGTAGTGGCTCTGCAGTCTGATCTGGTATTTGCTCTGCAGTCTGATCTGGTATTTGCTCTGCAGTCTGATCTGCTACAACAGAAGGAATAACCTCAATGAAGGGTTCTGCCATAGTCTTGCTTGCAGAGGGATGATCCGGGCTGGTTGTGGGAGTGGATATACTAAGCTTCTGTCGTTGAAAACAGACAGCTAAGTGAAGAGCATGAACATCCATCTCTAATTGAGCAATTACAGCCCCATCATCTCTGGCAGTTGGAGCAAGCGGATCGAAGTTCTTTTTCTTGGCAGCTAGAAGCAGATTGGCCAGTCTGAATCTGTGAATAGGCGTAAATAGGTCTTTGCGCTGCACGGCAAGCCGAACATCATCAGTCTCTGTGCCTTTCAGAACTTCCTCTTCCATCTTCTTCAGTCTGCTCAACTTTCCGAAGAATAACTCAATGTGGTTGATAGTCCTGTACTGGACATATTCATCAAAGACCACGATGAGTTCCTTCAGCCTCTCATCAACATCCTCCATAGCGATGTCGATGGCTGTCTGTGCTGCAGATTTTGGTTTAGAGGAGAGGGGTTCGGAGAGAATGGCTTTTCCCTTGCCGGTGGAGGAAGGAGACTTGATCCCTGATTGGGTATAATCACCCAACTCAGTGATAACTATTCCTTTGACCGTGGGAGAGGCAGAGGGGACTCGGATAGTGACTTTGGGTGCAAGAGTTGGAGCCTGTGAAGGTTGGATGGAAGGTTGTGGTGCAGGGGTGGCTGTAGGTGGAGGCAATATGGGTAATGCTCTCAGGGGTAAAGGCTTGCTGGGCTTGGTAATCTGGGTTCTTGGCTTTTTGGGAGATGGCTTTGTTGGTGGCGAGGGAGCAGACTGAGTTTCTTCCAAATCAGTCTGGATGGTCAGTTTGCGCTTAACGCGAGGTTTGCGCGCAGCAGCCTGTTCTTCGCCCTTCTCAATCTTGACAGCAGCCAGAGTAGCGGGAGTGGGCGGAGCACTCTTGGACTTCAGCAAAGCAAGTCCTTTGGAGTTTAAAATCTTGAAGGGGCTGAGAACGGACTGCTTTCCCAGCTCGATTTCCAAGGACTCCAGTAGTTTACTGAGGGGAACAGCAAAGCAGACAGCTTGTTTCGAGGCAATCACTGTTTCCATCAGAACTCCAAACAGAATCACGGACCAGTTCATCTTCTGTCCGGATACGATAGCCGCCATAGCTCTGAACTTCTCTGCGGTCACTGCGTCAAAACTTCCTGCTTTCCCCAACAGAGGCTTGCCCACTATCTCGCATAGCACCTGGAAATGAAAGTGCATTTCCTTCTTCTTGAACGATGGTTGCAGGCGGGAGCCAAGAATAGATATCTTCTTTTGAAGATCTGAGAGTGATGCCTGAGGAATCTGTCCAAATTCCGTCAGTCCGGAATTGGGGAGACCAAAGGTTTTGGCCAGCGTCAACGGCGAGATCTCAAAAGTTGTGCCCTTGATGGTAGTAGATATTGATGTCTTCTGGGAGACGGCATTGGCGAATAGTTCGCGGATTTCTGATTCATAAACAACGATGCCGCATTCCAGAAAGTTTCTCAGACCAGAAGATTCCAAAGCTCTGAAGATGGATACCATCTCTGCATCTTCTGTCCTGTAGATTTCATTAAACTCAACGGAGAGAGAGTTGTGAGTAATGGTAGCCATTTGATAGAAAGTAAAAGGGTGCAAGGGTGAAGGAGAGTGAAAGAGTAAGAAAACAAATAGCGGTAATATGTAAAAAGTGAAATAAAATGAGATGTTCAGCCCGCTAAATATGAGAGAGAAGACACGTGTCTTTATCTCGATGACTGATGAAAAGAAATTCAAAAATAAATGGTCAGGATAACATATAGTTAAGGCGGTTAAAATGCGATCAGTCCGGGCTGTTTTTGTGCAAAAAAAATGTATTGTCCAAACAGATTATGGGATAACATCAGATTGACATAGATCGGTCTGAAAGTTCGGACCGGTCTGTGTCTTTCTGAACATTGTATTATCAATCTGTGGTAACAAGAATCTTTAAACGCGAAAGAAAACATAGCTAAACTATTAAGATAAGTCAATTAATCCAAGAATTTGACGAAAATAATTAAACTTAGCCTCTGGGAGCGGTTTGGTGAAGATGTCTGCTGCTTGCTGCTCTGTGGAGATGTGCTCGATCCGAATTTCCTTTTTGCCAACATGATCCCGAATAAAGTGATGACGTATATCAATGTGCTTTGTTCGAGAGTGCAAAACTGGATTATACGTTATAGCGATTGCACTTGTGTTGTCGCAGAATATAGGAGAGTCAACAGCTTGGATGCCATAGTCTTTGAGCTGGTGTTGAATCCAGAGCATTTGAGCGCAACAGCTTCCAGCAGCTAGATATTCTGCTTCAGCTGTGGACGTGGCAATCGATGTCTGCTTTTTACTGAACCAAGAGATCAATCTTTCACCTAGAAATTGACATGTTCCACTGGTGCTTTTACGATCAATCTTACAACCAGCGTAGTCTGCGTCTGAATATCCGATCAGGCTGAAGTTTGAATCTTTGGAGTACCAAAGACCAACGTTCTGAGATCCTTTTAAGTATTTCAGAATACGCTTGGCAGCAATAAAATGTGATTGCTTTGGTTCTGACTGAAATCTGGCGCACATACAGACTGAAAACATAATATCAGGCCGGCTCGCTGTAAGATACAATAGCGATCCGATTAGTCCTCTATACATGGTTACTTCAACTGCTGTTCCCCCTTCATCTTTGTCTAACTTGATTGTGGGACTCATAGGAGTTGATGCAGTTGAGCATGTTTCCATTCCAAATCTCTTAAGGAGCTCTTTGGTATACTTGGTCTGATTGATGAATATGCCATTGCTGAGCTGTTTTACTTGGAGACCCAAAAAGAATGAAAGTTCTCCCATCATGCTCATCTCAAACTGTCCCTGCATTAGCTTAGAGAATTTCTCGCACAATTTGGGGTTAGTTGACCCAAAGATTATGTCATCAACATAAATCTGAACTAATAGGGTATGTTCCCCCTTAATAAATTTAAATAGAGTTTTATCTACTGAGCCGATCTGGAAATCATGGTTCAGCAGAAATTGAGATAGAGTGTCATACCAGGCTCTTGGAGCTTGTTTCAGACCATACACTGCTTTATTCAGTAGATATACATGATTAGGATACAAATGGTTCTGAAATCCATGTGGTTGCTCAATGTAGACTTCTTCCTGAAGCTTTCCATTAAGAAAGGCGCTTTTGACGTCCATCTGATATACTTTGAAGTCTTTAAAAGCAGCATATGCAAGAAATATTCGGATAGCTTCAAGTCTGGCGACTGGTGCAAATGATTCATCGAAGTCGATTCCTTCTTCTTGTCTGAATCCCTGTGCCACCAGTCTGGCTTTGTTTCTAACCACAGTTCCATCTGCGTCTAGCTTATTTCTGAAGACCCATCTGGTTCCAATAACAGGCAGATCGCTTGGTCTGGGGGTCAGACTCCAAACTTGATTTTGTTCGAATTGATTAAGCTCTTCTTGCATTGCTTTAATCCAATTGAAGTCAGTCAACGCTTCATCGATCTTCTTGGGTTCCAGGGTTGAGATGAAGGCAGCATGAGTGAACTCATCCATCATCTGTCCTCTGGTTCTGATCGGTGTAGAGGGACTACCAATCACTAGATTAGGTGGATGCTTCTTAGTCCATCGATAGCTTGACTCTGGATTGTCTGGTACGGTCGGATGAACGGTATCAGCATGATCAGCATCTGCTTTAACATTTGAGTGAGGAACATCCGGATCAGCTCGATCTGGGGAAGCTTCAATGGCTTGATCCGGTCTGTCTGGTACTTCTGGTTCTGGTGGATTGTCTCTTGACCTGTTAGCTACAATCTCATCATCACTGTTAGCTTCGAGATGGATATTTTCCATCTGATTTTGAATTGAATCTTTGTTGCCCTCAACACATAATGATTCATCAAAAACTACATGAACAGATTCTTCTACAGTTAAGGTTCGATTATTGAAAATTCGATAAGCTTTGCTAGTTGATGAATATCCTAAAAATAATTCAATTATCTGACTTAGCTTCAAATGCTGTAAGATGATTCTTACCATTGTTATGAACGAAGCATTTGCAGCCAAACACATGAAGGTGAGAAATAGACGGTCTGTTACCAGTCCATATTTCATAAGGGGTGAGATTCAGCTTCTTGTTAATCATAGACCGATTTTGAGTTTAGCAAGCAGTGTTTACAGCTTCTGCCCAGAACTTTTGCGAAATGCCAGAATCAGCAAGCATTGTTCTTGCTGCTTCCTTGAGCGTTCTGTTTCTTCGTTCTGCAACTCCGTTCTGTTGAGGAGTTCGAGCGGCTGAAAACTCATGCTTGATTCCATGATCTTCTAGAAATGATTCAAGATTCTGATTTGAAAACTCAGTGCCTTTGTCACTACGAATCCTGTCTATACTGGATGATTTCTCGTTCTGAGTTCGTTTCAGCAGCTTGATCAACTTCGGACCGGTCTGATCTTTACTGCTCAAAAATATAGTCCATGTAAAGCGTGAGTAATCATCAATAACAACAAGAGTATACCGCATTCCCCCTAAACTTGTTATTGGTATAGGACCAAACAAGTCCATATGCAGTAATTCTAAACATCGGGAGGAGGATTTGGCATTCTTGTTCTTGAAGGATGATCTGATCTGTTTGCCCATTTGGCAAGCTTCGCAGATCTTATCCTTAGCAAAATCGATCTTGGGCAGACCGATAACTAGATCATGTTTACACAGGCTGGAAATGGTCTTAAAGTTTATATGATTCAAACGCTTATGCCACAGCCAATGTTTATTATCATTGTTAGCGATGAAGCAAGTAGGATTATCAGGTTGAGCATGATTCCAGTTAATCTTATATGTATTTCCGTTCCTGATTCCTACGAGCATGGTTATACCGTCCGATGATTTAACAGTGCAAGTGTGTTTGTGAAATTCTACAGCATAACCATTATTACAGAGTTGACTTATGCTGATCAGATTATAGCACAGATTTTCAACTAACAGCACATCATTGATAATGATGTTACCATGGACAATCTTACCCTTGCCCACGGTCTTACCCTTTGAGTTATCTCCGAAGATGATTTTAGGTCCAATACATTCTGTCACTTCAGACAGCAGCTCGATGTTTCCAGTCATGTGACGGGAACACCCACTTTCCAAATACCAGTCTGATGCGAGTTTCTTCGGTACCTGTCATCAAAAATAATTATTGTTGGTACCCAATCATATTTGGGTCCAGAACGGATTAGCCCTTTGGGAACCCACACCTGTATCAGCTTCAATGGCTTGTGTGTGTAGGGTGTGCTGTGTGCTGGTCTGTTTCGATGTTGTGTGTGATAATGTGTGCGCTGTGAAAACCTTTGATTTTCATAAGGTAGTCTATATCTTCGTTGAATCGGTTTTGAGTTATAGTAATTGTATTGTCTTCCTTGCCTTCGATCTTGCACCTTTGGATTTGGTCTGATAGACGCAAATCTTGCTTATGCCTTTTCTTTGGCTTGGTCAACATAACCAATTCATTTTCTCAGATTTTGATTCACGTAAGAGACTCCTGTTTGAATCTTAGGTGCTTCAGTTTCATATACTGTGCTGGATTTAACAAATGTCATTTGTTTGACTTGACTCTTTACCAGCAACAGCTCAGATTCATCCTTGGTGCATTCTTTGGTGTCAAAGCCTATGCCGGTGAAATCACCGACGTTTCTTTGAACCTCTTGTAATTCTTCCAAGGATGTTCTAGATTTTGTCCATGTTTTGAATATATGTGAGAGCTTAGCATTTTGTGTGCTAATTCTCTTATTTTCTTCATTGAGCTGATCATAAGAGATTTTCAGCTTATTCAGCTCGATCTGGAGATTTTTGCACTCACCCTGCTCAGAGCAGCTTGGTTTGTTGTGCTCATCCATTTGATCACTGATTTTAACTTTATTCTTCTCAAATGATTCAGCTAAGATTCTATAATCATTAGCCATGTCTTGCAGTGCGGACATGAGCTCTTCTCGTGTAAATTCATTTGAGTTAATATCATATACCTCGTCTGTCTGACTCATCTCTTCGTCTGCCATAAGACATTGAATATCTTCTTCGCTTTCGCTGGAAGAGTATTCAGAACTTTCCGAGTCTGAGTCTGTCTGAGCCTATTTGCTGTTTCCTTCTTCAGCTACTAGGACTTTTTGGGATTTTCCATGATTCTTGCGGTCTTTGTAGTGCTTCTTCTTTCTATCATCACGATGCTTCTCTTTCCGTTCTTCTTTCTTCGATCTGGTGCAATCTGCAATAAAGTGTCAGGTCTTACCACAATTGTAGCAAGCCTGATCATTAACAGTATCATCTTTTCTTGATTTATAACGATGAGAGGGTTTGAAGTTCCTCTTATTCTTAGACATAAATTTACCGAATTTCTTGATAAATAATGACATAGCATCGTTACTTATCTGTTCAGCAGATCGGTCTGATGATGAAGCGATCTGGTCTGGAATGGCTGCCAGGGCCTTGTTTGGTTGAGAGATGAATGGCTCTGCTTCACCTCTGCTTATCAGTTCAAACTCATAGGCCTTAAGATCTGCAAACAGATCATGAATTTCAACCTTGTTAAGATCTTTTGATTCCCTCATGGCAATGGTCTTAACATCCCATTCCTTTGGCAGAGCTCTCATCACTTTCAGAGCGATCTCTCTGTTAGAATATTCCTTCCCCAGACCATTCAGTTCATTTATGATGCCGGTGACTCTTTCATCAAACTCATTTAGAGTTTCTCCACTTTTCATCTTTATGCTCTCAAATCTTTGAAGAGCAACAGTTAACTTGTTTTCTTTGGTCTGGTCGTTGCCTTCACATAGCTGTGCTATCTTCTCCCAAATTTCTTTGGCAGTAGAGCACATTTTGATTTTGCTGAACATGTTCTTGTCCAAAGTCTTGAACAAGATGTCTTTGGCCACATTATCGAGATTTGCTTTCTTTCTTTCCTCATTCGTCCAGAGGGATCTGTCCTTTTCTACCATTTGTGGTTCTCCACCGGTAATGGCGACTGCTGTATTTATTTTTTGGATCTTCATTGGTCCATCAGTGATGACGAACCACATGTCGTCATCCTGAGCTGCCAGGTGAGCTTGCATTCTGATTCTCCAGTCATCATAGTCTTCTTTTGAGAACATAGGGATTTTGTTGAATGATGCCATCAACTCGAGTGATTTAGCTGATTAAGATGACCTGCTCTGATACCACTTGTTAGGATCGGTCTGGAGTGTTTAGAGGGGGGGGTGAATGAACACTCCTACTAAAAATTAATCCTTCGTGATTTCTTTCGGATTAGTGAAAGAAATCTGTTTCTTAATCAATTCTTGTACAAAACAGACCACTGAAAATATAAGTGCGGAACGGTCTGTTCTTGTATGTAAGAACGGCTCGATGGCTAGTGAGAAAGAACGAGTGCAGAAATAAGATACACAGGATATGTTTCTGGAAGTTCGAAGGTGGTGTAATCCTTCTACGTCTCCCCTTCTTCCAATTAAGGAAGGATTATACTAGAAGACTTTGATTTATACAATCCTGTTGTACAAACCCAATTCAGACTGGATTTACCTCACTACCAATCTGAAACTCCTAGTCACTCAATCTGCTCAGACACACTCTGTCTGACAGTTACAATATGTTTCTCACTTCTATTTTCAACACAGAAAACACAAGATGCGCACAATGATCCTAAATGATCAAATGTTACAAAGTAAACGTGCTTAAGAATGATTTCAGCTTGAGAGCTTCTGAACTTGTAAGCTTGTGCTGTTTTTGCTTTCTTGTTTTTCAATTGATCAGCGAATGTCGGTTGTCAGCTTCTGTAAGTTCCTTTTGTTGCATCCTTTTATAGTTGAATGTACCAACGACATTATTTCCTTCAATGTGCAACTTTGACTCTGCTTAAACACTGAGTAGGCTTCAGTCTTCTTCTTCAGGAAACTTGCCGTTCTGGTTCATACTTTCGGCGACTGTCAGGTAAGCTACTCTTTGTCTTCTTACCTATTATGGCAATCTTCAGTCTTTGGTCCTTTGTAGCATTAATTACAACATTAAATGCTACAATAAATAACCGTTAATGATTCGGACTGAGGAGCCATTCTGTATGTATCCTAAGCTGTTCTGATCTGATAAAGATAGAGATCGATCTGAAGCCACGGTTGAGTCAGTCTGATATTCATCGATCCGGTCTGATAAGTAATGTGACTTATCAGCTGTTCTGTTGTTGAGCTATCGATCTGGTCAGTCTGATTACCCTCGATCCGGTCTGATATGCTTTGTCATCTTAACAGCTTGATCTGTTTTGGGCGATCGTTCTGGTCAGTCTGATTTCTCTCGATCCGGTCTGATTTGTTTTGTCATCTTTAAAATCTCATCGATAAGATCCGGGACTAACAGATGTGTTATAAATAAAGATTTCTCTATGTGGCACGGGAGATTGGACATATCTCCATAGATAGAATTAAGATATTAGTGAATGATGGAGTACTTAGTACTTTGGATTTTACTGATTTCAGTACTTGTGTGGAATGCATTAAAGGAAAGAAGATCAACAAGTCCAAGAAAGGTGCTAAGAGGAGTACGAACATATTAGAGATCATACATTCAGATATTTGTAGTCCAGTAACGGACTCGCATGGTCCGAGATACTTCATCTCTTTCGTTGATGATTATTCATGATATATTATACCTACTTGCTTCATAACAAGAACGAAGCACCAGACGCCTTTAAAGTTTTTAAGGCCAAAGTAGAGAAACAATGCGAAAAGCAAATTAAAATCGTGAGGACAGATAGAGGTGGAGAATATTATGGTAGATACACTGAGGATGGACAAGCACCTGGTCCATTTGTGAAGTTTCTTCAAGAACATGGGATAGTTGCCCATTACACAATGCCTGGTTCTCCGGATCAAAATGGTGTAACAGAAAGAAGAAACCCAACTTTAATGGACATGGTGAAGAGTATGCGAAGTAACTCCAAGCTTCCTGAATCCTTGTGGACTGATGCTCTTAAAACAACAGTGTATATTAAACCGAGTTCCAACTAAGGCTGTCCCAAAGACACCATTTGAATTATTCAAAGATTGGAAATCGAGTTTACAAGAAAAGAAACTAGACCCAAGGACCATTAGCGGGTATTTCATTGGATATGCCGAAAGGTCTAAAGGTTATAAATCTATTGTCCAGCTCATAGTACTAAGATTGTGGAATCAAGAAATGCAAAGTTTCTTGAGAATGACTTGATTAGTGGGAGCGATCGATTACAAGACATTGGTTCTGAAAAGAATCATATTGATGCTCAAACTTCCACTTCAAGTGATTGATTGGTTATCATTCGCAATACTCCTCAAGGTCAAACGGGTGTTGGACAACCAATGATTGAAGTTCCACAAGTTGCTGATAATATTCCAATAGATCAAGATGTTCAAAAAGTGCCAGGAATTATTGAACATCCGGTTGAACAACATGATCCTCCGGAAAATGTTGATACAACATTAAGAAGATCTGCTAGAGTAAGGATTATGTTGTGTATTTGCAAGAAGTGGACTATAATATTGGAGCCCAAAATGATCCTGAAACGTTTTCGCAAGCCATGAGTTGTAAAGAATCAAGTTTATGGTATGATGCCACGAAAGATGAGTTGAATTGTAGGGTCTACCTACCTTAACATCAGTTTAATAACGTATTATGAACTAAACATGCATTAGAGACATTCTTAGAGTACTGGTTGTTATGTGAGCTCAAGGTAATTACAGGCCAAAATGAAACTTCAATGCTTAGTTAATTACATTCCCCAAAAAGAATGTTAATGCTAACAAAATCCTGTATCTATCTTCTTATGTTCCTCAGCTCACCATCTCAACCCGGCCCTTAGTCTCGATCCAAAAGTGTACCTACAGGAACAACCCATCGTGAGCATGTACATCATGAGATAAAGGCATATAAATAATGCATGGGAATAATTGATAACATATACTTCCTGTTTAATAGTACTATCCTTCCTTGGTTGTCCCTGTGTCATAATTACGTATATGATCATTAGTTCAAGACATGAATGAATAACATCGTACTTCGTATGAGAGCTCCCAACAATCCATGTTAATTAGAAATGGGACTGTCCGGGTACTATTATGACAGCGGCACAATTGGCCCCCTCGCTCGACATAACTCATCTTATGATACCCATCGCTACGCCTTGATAGCGGATGTATCCCTTATTCAGCGGATGATACCCATCGCTACACATAGCGGATGTACCCCATCGCTCAGCGGATGATACCCGTCGCTACACATAGCGGATGTACCCCATCGCTCAGTTATATGAGCGGCAAGACCTTCCTCGCTTGCCCATAATAGTCACCGGACATTCGACCACTCTAAGTAGCATAGTCAACATGTATTATCATCTTATAAGCATCATCATTCCAAACATCATCACCGTATCGTAATTGTTATCGTAACATCACATCATCTTCGTTTATCACAATATCATCATCAATAATCATCATAAACATCATAATCATCATCATAAACACTTACACAATTTAACGTATAGTCATAGTTGAGGAATATGTTACCGTTGATGCCCGTACGTTTCTTACGTACCTTATCAAAATGTGGCGAAGTCGTAGTACTTTATCGTCTCGAAGTTGTGGGTCCTTGGGATGGTTCTACACAACCATACAATTCAATATTAGAAGCTAATCATAGTCCAATATTCAAAATTCCCACAAAAATGCCAAAAACACACTTTTGTGTGTCTCGCGATCGATCGCCAAGTCGTCCCGATCGATCGCGAGAACACACTGCCCGCATCAACAAAATTATTCATTCGGCGATCGATCGCCACTTTTGGCGCGATCGATCGCCAAGCTCACCGATCGATCGCCCAAAAGTGGCGATCGATCGCCGAAGGCTTCTGGAGCCTACTGCCTGCTCGCGATCGATCGCCAAAAACGGGCGATCGATCGCCAGCCTCTGTACATCGAAAAACTCCATTTTTGCACCTTAAAACCTCACCAACCTCAACCATCATTTATTCCAACAACTTAAAAACATTAAAACACTCAAAACCTTCAATACACATCATAAAACCATTAAAAATCCAACATCCCACCAAGAATCACACTAACCCAAACAAACCCATTTCAAACCCTTTTTAAAACCCTTCCAAAACTTAACACATACTTCATGAACATCAATAAGTGCTATATAAACATCATAGGCACTAAATCTTACCAAGAAATGCAAGGATGAAGCTTTGACAAGAATTTCTTCCCACCTTTAGGGTTAATTTCGAAAATGAGGGAAAGGAAATTTGGGGAAAGTGATATTGGGAGTTTGAGGGTAAAAGTGAGGTGAGAATGAAAGTGGGTTATGTCTTACTTATAACTTGTACTCCAATATCAACATGATGTATTTAAAATACATTAACATGATAAGCATTTACAAATTGAAATCAACTTCATTAAACCCACATCATCCTCATAATTAAAATTAATATCCTTAAATCATGTTACTTCTTCATTTCCCAAACATGACTTAAACATCATAATAATTCATCGTATAAACATAATTAATGTTCAAGTTACCATCAATTAATTTCGGGGCATTACATGAATTCTATGGCATCTAATGGAGTCTGAGATCTTGTTGAGTTGCCTGATGATGTAAGAGCCATAGGATGTAAATGGGTCTATAAAACAAAGAAAGACTCAAAAGGCAACATTGAAAGATATAAAACAAGACTTGTCGCTAAAGGATTTACTCAAAGGGAAGGAATCTACTACAAGGAGACCTTCTCTCCTGTATCAAAGAAAGATTCACTTCGTATCATCATGGCATTGGTTGCACATTTCGATTTGGAGTTGCAACAAATGGATGTGAAAACAGCCTTTCTAAATGGAGATCTAGAGGAAGAGGTTTACATGAAACAACCAGAAGGGTTTTTCGCTAGTAGTAGTGAGCAATTGGTGTGCAAGCTCAAGAAATCTATATATGGATTGAAACAAGCTTCCCGTCAGTGGTAATTGAAATTTCATGATGTAATCTCTTCATTTGGATTTGTAGAAAACATTATGGATCAATGCATATACCAAAAGGTCAGTGGGAGTAAGATTTTTTTCCTTATTCTGTATGTGGATGACATTTTACTTGCAACCAATGATAAGGGTTTGCTACATGAGGTTAAACAATGATAATGGTTTGCTACATGAGGTTAAACAATTTCTCTCTACTTCGGCCTTAAAAACTTTAAAAGCGTCCGGTGCTTCGTTCTTGTTATGAAGCAAGTAGATATGCATATATCGTTAATAATCATCAATGAAAGAGATAAAGTATCTCGGACCATGCGAGTCCGTTACTGGACTACAAATATCTGAATGTATGATCTCTAATATGTTCGTACGCATCTTAGCACATTTCTTGTACTTGTTGGTCTGCTTTCCTTTAACGCAGTCCACACAAGTACCGAAATCAGTAAAATCCAAAGTACTAAGTACTCTATCATTCACTAATCTCTTAATCCTGTCTATGGAGATATGTCCCAATCTCCGGTGCCACAAAATAGATGAATCTTCATTTATAAAACATTGTTTCATACCAGTGTAAACATGCATAGTATTATAAGTGGCATTATTTTGTAAATCAATAGAGAAAAGACAATCAGACAATATATCATTCCCAACAAGATCAGATTTATAAAATAAATTGAAGGTTGTTTCTGAGAAATTAAAGAAATAACCAAACGGTACGAGTCTTGAAACAGAAATTAAATTCCTAGAAAAAACATGTAATATAAAATGCCTTTTCTAATTTTAAAATAAAACCACAGCTTAGAACTAGACTGCATGTTCCAACCGCTTTCACATGTGAGCGCATCTTATTTCCTGAATAAATGCATTGCTTACTCTCCACTGGCTTCCTTAGGTTTCGCATACCTGCAAGGTATTCGAAATATGGATTGTAGAAACAGAATCAATCCACCATGTGTTATAAATAACATCAACCATATTAGATTCATAACAGACATATGAGATTGGTTTACCTTTTGTCTCAAGCCATTTCTTCAATTTGGTGCAATCTTTCTTCATGTGTCCCTTCTTTTTACAGAAGAAACACTTAGATTCTTTTTTAATTCCACCTTGGGGCGATATTTTACCATTCCCTTTTCATTTTGCTTGGTTTATGTCCTTTCTTTGCGTTGCCATAAACGCACTTTGACTCTTTTCCATTGTCAGTCTTCCCTCCTCTTGAACACACATGGTCATAAGTTCATTAATTGACCACTTATCTTTATGTGTGTTGTATGATATCTTAAAGGGTCCATATTGACACGGGATAGTATTCAAATATAGTGCACAAGGAAATGCTCAGACATCTCAACTTCAAGGGTCTTTAATTGAACCGCAATGTCCCTCATTTGCATGATATGCTCACGCACACCTTTCACAGTAGTGATCCTCATTGATGAAAATTTCATAATTAGGGTGCTGGCTAGTGCTTTATCTGAAGTCTCAAACTGTTCATCAATAGCCTTCAGCAATGCCTTGACATTTTTATGCTCTTCGACAGAACCTCGAATACAAGCGGAGATTTTAGTCTTTATGAACATTACGCAGAGATGATTATATCGCTCCCATTTTTCATAAAGATCAACCTCATCAGGAATGCTGATTTCATTAATCGAAGGTGGTTCGTCTTTCCTTATGGCGTAATCAATGTCCATACACCCTAAATGAAGAAGAATTCTCTCATTCCATACCTTATAATTATCACCCTTTTGTTCGGGAATATCACACTTAACATCAGAGAAATTCACAGATTGCATAACTGCATAAAAATTATCGTACATGCTTAGAATCCAGAATTTGAGACTAATTAACATAATTCATGTTTTACCAATGTAAAATCATGCTTAAAAAACATATGAATCTAGTGACGTAAAACTTGCATGTGGGCTAAAGTCATACTCAATTAGATCCATCAATAACAATATACTAAAACTATCAAATTATGTTTATTTTCCTAATTCGTGTGGGTAAATAGGAAATATAATTGGACATTCTATCCTAATTAATCATATAAATATAATAAAAATTCATGTGGAATAACTATTATATTATAACTGCAATTAATGTCACAATGTGATCCTAAAACACTTAATATATAATTTTACATAATTAGAGATGTTGTGGCTATTCCCTAACTAAGTAAAATTATATGGCTCACACAACATTTAATTCACAAAATATGTTTATATAAATTGCACAAAACCATATGAACATATAATTTAATTTTAATGACTAAATTATTTTGCATGTATAATTAACAATAACAATTATACATACTAAATAATAAAATAAATAATTTAGCACTTAAAATTAAACCAAAATACATACATATATATAGCAAAAACTCTTAATTATAACATAAGTTAACTGGTGTTATAAGGCAACTTTTAATTATAACATAAGTTAATCAATGCTATAAAAATGATAATTGTCATAATTGTATTTAAATACCTTAAAATTATAACATTGTTCAACAAATATTAAATGTCGTGTCTCAGCAATTGACATATAGAAATAATTAATAATTTTTTTTTAAAATTAAACCTTTTGTCTTTTACGGAAGGAAAAAACTTTGTCAGATTTCCATTCCCTATTTTGTCTATTGCAACAAAGAAACAAAGCCTTTGTACTTTAGTTTCATTATTGTATTTATATTATAAAATAAATACAAAACTTTTATGTAAAAGCTTTTGAGACAGATGAGCTGCCATTGAAACAATATTTGACTTCTTCAAATTTTCTGTTCAAGGCCTCTTTCCTTCAGCCGAAAGAAAACTCGACAATTTCTAGGCTTTTCAGCTCCGTAAATTCTAGTTTCAAATCCCACAAATGTTAGATATCCAATTTCATAATGATTTCTAACATTATTTCTCATCCAAAAATATAAGAAACAAGGATTTGAAAATTTAACAGAAATTTTTTCGACATAGCAGATGGCAAAACAATAGCAAGATAGAGACAATACATGCTCTGATACCAAATATAAGTGATTTCTAAATGATCTAACCATTTTGTTAGATCAAATGTGGAATAAAATGGATTAGTAATATACCTCCAGCCATTGCTTCTTGCTCCCAGGATATTATAGTTTTTGGCTCTAAGCCTTCACAATCCCACTTTAGAAGATGTATTTGTGTATGAAATGGATTGTTAGCTAAGGGTATAGTCAAACCGATCGTATCCAATTTTGTTAGTACAATCTATAGTTACATAAATTCTCTAATACACATAAGATGGTATAGATAAAAAAAACAACTAAGTTTTTAATCCCAATAAATTGGGGTAGGCTACATGAACAATATAGATAATCAAGTCGTATTGGACTCGTGCTTCAATCTTCTCCAAACGCTTATATCGGTCATAATATCCTCTTTAATCCAATTGAACTCCAAGTCTTTGCGTGTAACTTCGAGCCATGTCTTCTTCGGTCGTCCTTTCTCTCTTGAAATGGCCGAAATCCATTGACTACAATCGACACACAGGTGCATTGCTGGGCAAATGTCGTATGTGACCAAACCAACGCAAGCGTCTTTCTTGCATCTTCTCTTCTATACAAGCTACACATATTTCAGCTCGAATATCTCCATTCCTTATTTTATCTTTTCTGGTCTTACCGTACATCCAATGAAGCATACGCATCTCTGTCACACTCAACATTTGGATGTGATTCCTCTTGGGTAGGATGTCAATGAGGCGGATCTAGACGAGAACTCGTATTAACCTGCCCCATCGGGGGCTGGTCTGGACCCCCTCTAACGGTTTTTGAAGAAGGGGCGTGGCGAGTCCTGGTTTGGCCAAACCCACCCCGTATTATATGTTAAATTTTATTTTTTTAAAAAAAATTTAATATAGAATATAGATTTCACTTCCTTGACCAAATCATAACATGACATTATTTAATTTTATATCAAAATTCATATGTTCATATCAAAGAAGTTGGATATTTTGAGGAGAATATGAGCAAATTAAGAAAGATCTAGTACCTTAAAAAGGTTTTACAAGATTTATTATGAATATTTACTATAGAAAACATGAAATTCAATGACGAAACTCAATTTTTGTGCTTCAAAATTGATTTCTAGCTAATAACAATTTTTTTTAAAAAAAATAAAAATAAAATTAAGCGGGCTGGTTTAACCCGTCTGGGTTCTCGGGGCGGGGCGGGTCTGGGTCAACCTTTTTGGTAGTGGGGCGGGTTCCGGGTTTGGCCAAATCCGTCCAGACCCGCCTCGTTGCCATCCCTACTCTTTGTTGTACAGCATTCCGTCTCATACAACATTGAAGGTCTAATTGCAGTTCTATTAAACTTTCCCTTCAATTTCAATGAGATATTATGTTTGCATAGAACATATAACTCCAGTGGAGTTTCTCCATTTCAACCAGTCCGTCTGAATCCTGTGGTTAACGTCACTGTCAATCTCTCCATATTTTTGGAGAAAACCTAGGTGTCGAAATTTGGTGCTCATCGGCATGTCTTGACCATCGAGTGCTACAATACCGGGATCCCAAAATGTACGACCACTAAATTTGCACTCCATATTTTCCAGTTTATACATACTTAATCTAAAACCCTTTGATTTCAAGGTCTCTCTATAACTTAAATTTTGACATTTATCATTGCCTTGGTCTCGTCAATTAACACAACATCGTCAAGTAAAGCATGACCCAATGTAATTCAGTATGTATGTTTTTGTTATCTCATCGTCACTAGGGCGAACACGAAAGGACTCAACGCAGACCCTTGATATAATCCAATAGTGATTGAGACCCACTTGTAACCCCACTGCATGTTCTCACATTAGATGTTACTCCGTTGTACATGTCCTTAATTATATTGACATACTTGATGTGGACTATTTCCTTCATCAAAGCCCACCATAATATCTCCCTTGGAACTTTATCGTAGGCCTTTTCCAGGTCTATAATGATCATATGCAAATCTATACTCCTCTCACGATAGCGCTCGACAAGATGACGAAGTAATGTATAGCTCTTAGTTGACCATCTGAATTGGTTGTCCGAGATCTTAATCTCCCTCCTTAACCAATATTCAATTATCCTCTCCCAAAACATAATTGTGTGACACGTGAGTTTTATACCACAATAGTTGGTGCAACTCTGAATGTTACATTTGTTCTTATAGATAGGCATGAAAGCACTCTTTCTTCATTCATTTGAAATTTTGTAACTCCTCCAAATCTTGTTAAATAGATGTATTAGTCATTTTATCCTCATCGGTCCTAACATCTTCATACTTCAAGAGGGATTCCATCAGGACCAACTGCTCTCCGTGCTTTCATTTTGTTCAAGACATCTTTAACCTTAGATTCTCAAATTCTGCAAGTAAAATCACGGTTTACATTATGTTGATGGATGCTAAGATCATCTAAATCTTGATTAAAACCACAGTTGAACAAACTGCTAAAATAATTCTTCCATCTTTCTTTGATGTCTTAATCTCTAACAAAGACATTTTGGTCCTCATCTTTTATGCATTTCATTGCACATAAGTCTCTTGTCTTCCTCTCCCTCGCTCGAGCAATCATGTAGATATCTTGTTCTGACTCCTTGGTGTCCAATTTATCGTACATTTCTTTGTGGACTTTAGCTCTAACATCTCGAATCGCTGTCTTCGCTTCTTTTTTAGCAAGCTTATACATTTCGAAGTTGCCCCCATTGTTATTATTCTTCAGCTCTCTGTGAGCATCCATCTTGATTCGAATAACCTTATTCACGTCTTCATTACACCATGATGCGTCCTTACCTGGTGGAGCATATCTTGACTCACCAAGCAGCTCTTTAGCTACCATCTTAATGTCATGAGCCATTTTGTTCCAGGTGGTATCAGATCATCTTTTGGCATCCAATTAACTTCCTAAACTATCATCTCTACAAAAGCTCCAGTGTTACCTTATTTTAACTTCCACCACTGAATTTTAGGTTCTAACTTATGTTTAGTTCTAATAACCCTTTTCGTAATCCTAGCATCTAAAACTAAATGTCGGTGTTGTATAACTACACTCTCTCCTGAATTACCTTACAGTAAACATTTAACCATATCTATCTTTTTAGTAAAAAAGAAATCTAGTTGGGTTGCATTAGAACCACTTCTAAAGGTAACTATATGGGATGACTTCTTTTTAAACCAGATATTCAATAGGATTAATTCACATGACATGGCAAAATCCAAACGTGAATTACATGCAGCCTTCGTCTCCCCAAGGCCATAACATCCATGGACACTCCCATACTCATCCGATCAGAACTTACGTGCCCATTGAAATCCCCCATCCACCCAATGAAAATTTTCTCATTAAGGGGTATTCATTGCACCACGTCATCTAGATGTTCCCAAAATTTTCGTTTAGCTTCATCTATATCAATTTTGTGGTGCATAGGCACTAATGATGTTAAATATATCATTGCTTAAAACTACCTTAACAAATATTATACGATCTCCCTTCCTCCTTAATTCAACTATATACTCGAGTAGTTTATTTTCTACGATTACAATTACGGTTCTTATCCTTACCTATGTACCAAGAGTTATAGTTATGGCTTTATGACCTACCCATTTTGTCTACTGCACATACATAATACTAATTTTTCTTCTAGTCTCTACTAACTCTGTTAATCTGCCGGTAAGAGAACCTACATTCAAAGAGGCTAAACGAATCCTATGATTCTAGTTTCGAGCTAACTTCTTCACCCCCACTCACTCGATGTGAGGGAACTCTTGCTCATTTGACACCACACGCAGGCGTCGATGTGACACGTTGCTTCCTGGCGACAATTAGTACACTTACCACTACACCCGGGCTCCGGCGCAGCGCAGCGCTGTGTAGGGAACGCCCTAACGAAATTCATCTTCTAGTTCATGTCATGATATGTGACTATTTTATCCGGTTGACTGTCACATGCCTACATCCACCCTCCTCCTTTGCCTTGGGATTGGGGCACGCAGCGATTCATATAACAAGTGATACATCAATGGCGGAGTTATAAGATGGTATAGATGATTTATTAATAGACCTCAATATTTTTAGTGACTTAAGAACCCGGCCAAATCCTTTCAATTTTGGTCTTTTCCAGCCAACTTTAGTCAATGAGCATTGGGCTGATACTAAGCACGGACAAAAGTTTATCTATATATCGATTCGGTTGTTTTGTTAATGAATTGCAATTCAGTCCAAACTATCTTCTTCAAAATCAAATATACGCAGAAAAGAAAACAAATTCAAGAAAGAATCCATTTCATGTATGCTTTCATAGTTCCATTGAATTAGTTCCATTCTGTATTTATTCGATTTTCAAGATTAATTTTCTCACAATTTTGGTATAAAAAATGGGAGCGTCATATTTGTGATGCCAGTGCGACAATGGTTAGGTAAAACTACATTTTGGGCTCGAAATACTCTCGGACGTGACATATGATTAGCACCCACAGTTTCAAGACATTAGTATCTGACTTAGTGGTTCTTGTTTATGATAAATATATACCAAATATTAGATTAATTAGTTTTAGTACACAAGTTTCTAAAAGTACACTACTCAATTTGTCCGTTATCTATCATTAATACTTGGTCTATTTTCTGTATGTTTTGCGTGTATATATTTATTTTTGCATTTTTTTTTCTAAAATAATGTGATAATTGTAACGTCTAATTTTGTTTTTGGTTCTAATTTTTTTTAAAAATTTAAATTATGAATGATTATGCATTATTTTATATCTATTTTTTTTTTGGATTTAATAAATTGTTTAGGGTAATATGGTAATTTGAATGGTAGGTATGATGATAATTTGTCAAATTGTGAAGGTCATAACGTAAATTGGTAGATATATAGATGACATGTGTGATGATAGTATTTTAGATTGGCAGGGACATAAGTATTATTAGGCATTGATCTGAAATGGTCGAACCACTAAAATCCCCATGTATTATATACAGCAATAAGAAACAATATATAATGTAAATCCATATCATAAAAAATTAGTGAAGATTAATTGTCATCATTATTTAATTGAAAGATTAAACAAAAAAACAAAATGCAAAAGTAATATCAAAAGAAACTCGAGACAAATTAATTGAATGACAACCACAAAATATAAGTACTACATCATCCCAAAAGGTAAAATAGAGCATCAACCCTTCGAATGCAATTATAACTGAAACAAAATTGGCATCAAAAGATTGAAAAATTCAAGACATTGACACACATAAGACATCTTCTAATCAAATAAGCTGAATCCCATGTCATCGCTCTCCTCTTTTGGCTCCTCCTGATTACTGTTCATGAACCATCGTTTACGGTTACGGTTCGATTATGGTTCCGGTTAAGGACACAACTAACAAACGGTTACTGTTACTATTACGGTTACGATTTGACCCTTATTTTTTTAAAAAAAGATTAAAAATATTATTAAATTTTGAAAAAAAAGTGTAAAAAGTATTGTGTTTCCTCCACGGTGCTGTTCTTGTTTTCAGGAACCAAGGCCATTATCAATGGCAGATTTGGATAGGGTTATTGCTACAACCACAAAAACAAAAAATGTTGCAAGTGAATACAGCCGATTTAACTCACAATCATCAGGATGGTCACCGCAAAGAGAATCAGATGATTATCAGGTCCACGCCGTTATTAATGAGTTTTCTAAGCTTGTGATTTCTCAAATTTTAAACCTGCAGTCAGATGCTAAAGATCCTTAATTTCCATTTACTACCCCCATAACTTTGCACTAGGATAAATATTGTTATTTGATTTTAATGCACATTGCCTTCACTTCTCCACATCTTGATCTTACTTCGTTTACTCCATAATCTTTTGTTAATTCTACTGAATTGCCTTTTTTTTTCCCTTCCAATTGTTCTTTTCTTTTTTCACTGCCAGAATTAACCGGGTTGTAAGGAAGATTTTTAACATTACAAATAAAAATTTTATCCTGTGGCTGCGTCTGAGAACTGGTAACTGAGTAACCAACGCTTATGCTGACTACCTCTAAGATCCGTTTCCAATCAACTGTAAAGCAATAGCTTAGTTTTTCAGCTGATATACCAGTATTGCCACCTAGGGACACCACCATTCAACCCAACTGTTTTGATAGACCATTTATACATCTTCATTTTAAGGCAAGTTATATTATTTCCTTCTTCAGTTTTGTGGGATTTTTTTTTGTTTTTTGTTGAATAATTGTCCTAATGGACTTTGAAATGGAAACAAACAAACATGGAAATGATATTAATTTTGGCTTTTATGGACTGATTAGAAAACATTGACTTAAGAGCAACTCTAATCACACGCTAAAATGGCTTGAAACGCCATTTTAGCATGTGAATCCCACTCCAACCCCACGCTATCATCTGCGTGAGGATAGCGTGGGGCTACATTGCTGCGCCAGAAATGGCGTAGCACCGTAGCTAGCCATTTCTGGCACAACAAATTGCTACTTTTCTTTTATTTTTGGGTTTTATTTTTTATTTGTTTATATTGTTTTATTGTTTTTAAATTATGTAAAAAGAATATTCTTTATAGAGTAAAGTTTGAAATAAATAGGATGGAGATAAGTTTTGTCTTTGGTGCACAAACTGCACTATTTTGGTGTAAAATTTGCGTTAAAAATGAAGTAATTGGTTGGAGATGGCCTAAACCAATAATGAGAGTTCAAACCATTATTTTTTTTAATTAAGAGAATGCCCATTTGCATATTTATTAATTTTATGATATAAAGATCACTTTCTGAGAAGGTCATCCATCGACTACGTTGAGACTAAATGTGTAATGAGTCGAAGCAGAGTTGATCTTCTTAAGTTCTCAGACATATATAATAATTTTTTTGAGTCGAGCTTAAGCTGCTCATTTAGTTAGTTTACAGTTGATTGTATTCAAATCAAATCATAACATCATGGAAAGAGATTTGGATCAATTTTTGAATGACTAAGATAAAGACCTAAACAACTCATCTTATGCCCCTAAATGGACAATATGTTACAATAACAATGTCATTAAAGGCCAAACCTTTAAGTGGTGACTTGCAATTATATGTAAATTGCGGTCTTACAAGAATATAATATGAAACATAAATCAAAGACAATATACGAATGCACTAAAAGATGAGCTTGTTGCGGATTACACCATGTGATTTTGAAACTATACAAATTACCCCCTGTGATTTGAAAATATGCATTTTAACTCGTTATGATTTTGAAAATAGACATATTACCTCTCGTGATTTCAAAATATGCATTTTACCCCATGTTGTTTTGAATATAGACATTTTACCCTCTTATGGTTTGCAAAAAATGACATCCACTGAGGGGTTATTTTGGACATATTCATAAATCACAATGAGGTAAAGTACCTACATTCAAAATCACATGAGGATAATCTGCCTATTTTTAAATCATGTGAGGTAATTTGCCTATTTTTAAAACCACAATAAGATAAAATGCATTCAAATTAGAGGTGTGTAATCTGTTTATTTCAAAATCACCGGGTAATACACCACTAACTGTTAAAAGATAGAACAACTGTTAAAAGATAGAACACCGCGTGAGAGAGAGAGAACAACTTGGTCCATAATGGCACAAGCTATTAGGCCCGTGACCACAAGATTTTCAACCAACATACCATTAAATTATGATTTTTTCAATAAACTTTTCGGGACATCAGTAGTTGCAAAATCACCTAAAATGTTGTAAATTGGGGAGATTTGGCCTTAATATTTTTAATAATTATATTGATAATTATTAATACTTGCATAAAACTTAAATATTTTAATTGTAGTAACTTTTTTCCAAGTTCCAAGTGTTCCCCAATATATCCAAGCACTGTATTATCCTTCCTAGTCATGCAAGCCGTGTCACATTTTTGACCAATCCAGTTCTACCACAACCAACATGTCGGCTATTGTTGATTCTCCAGAATTTTCAAATTCCAACATTTATTTATACCCTTCAACCGTTTTCTACATAATCCATCAAGGTTTTTTTTTTTTTTTTTTAACGCGGATGATTCTACCCAAAAATCTGGGCTTTTTCCATTTTTGTTCCTTCAAAATTTTCAACCATGTTACTCGCAAATCTTGGAATATTGCTGATTTCAGTCATTTTACTGGGCGTGGCTCTCAGATTCTTGAGCAAAACAAGCTTAATCTATGCCCTGAAGAAACTGTGGCGAATTTTGGAAGACAGGTGCTATGTTTACCAGTTCTACAGGGTGCCGAAATTCAACGAAAACATGCAGGAAAATCAGCTCTACCGAAAGGTTTACACGTACCTGAATTCTCTCCCGGGTGTTGAAGATTCCGATTTCGCTAACCTTTTTTCGAGTTCCAAATCCAACGAAATTAGTGTGATTCTCGATGATAATCACACAATCACCGATAATTTCCTCGGCTCCAGAGTTTACTGGAAATTGGAAAACTCCGACAAAAATGGCTCAAAATCTCTCGATTTGAAGATGCGAATGAACGATAAGCGTAGGATTTTCATTCCTTATTTGCAGCACATTCATCAAGTGTTCGATGAGATCGAGCAAAAGAGGAAAGAGGTGAGATTGTTCGTTAACGTAGGCACCGAAGTGCACACAAACGGACGGTGGAGATCAACTTCATTCACGCATCCTGCGACCATGGAGACGATCGTGATGGATTCGGATCTGAAAACCAGAATTAAATCCGATTTAGATAATTTCCTGAAATCCAAGCAGTATTATCATCGTTTGGGAAAAGTATGGAAACGGAGCTACCTACTCTACGGGTCGGCGGGTACGGGTAAATCCACGTTTATAGCCGCCATGGCCAAATTCTTGAGCTACGATATCTACGAAATCAATCTGCACAGAATCACAAGCGATTCGGATCTCAAATACCTCTTGCTGCAGATGACAAACAAATCTCTGCTCGTGGTGGAGGATCTGGACCGTTATTTGGGCGACAAACCGACTGCTGTTAGCTTATCTGGGATCCTTAACTTCATGGATGGAATCATTTCTTCCTGTGGAGAAGAAAGGGTCATGATTTTCACCATGAACAGCAAAGAAAACATCGATGCCAATTTTCTCCGGCCGGGGAGAATCGATGTTCATATTCACTTCCCCCTCTGCGATTTCACTGCGTTCAAATCCTTGGCTAATAGCCATTTAGGGTTAAAAGATCACAAATTATTCTCACAAGTGGAGGAAGTTTTTCAGACCGGTGCGACCTTGAGCCCGGCTGAGATAGGAGAGATCATGGTCTCGAACCGAGGCTCACCTAGCCGTGCTTTGAAGACCGTTATCACGGCTTTGCAGGGTAACTTGGCAAGTCGGGTCGGGAGACGATTGAGCGGGTGGGCCTCGGGTAGGGATTCATATGAGTCGTTGGATTCGGGGGTGGTTGAGAAAGATGGACAAAATGGAATACATCCAATGAAGGAGATCAAGAATTTGTATGGACTATTGAGGGCTAGGAGTAGTAGAAAGGCTTCCATGGAAAAATTGGATTTTAACATGAATGAGAGGGAGAATTCGGATTCGAATACGACTTAGTCGGGTTTTAGGGTTTTTATTGATAGAATATTTTTTAGCTTGCCTTCGAAATTGTTTATCGCCTGACATGTACAAGAACACAATTTGTAAATCTTCCTATATGTAATTTATACCATTTATACATAATGGTAAAGAGGCCGTCATTTATGATTATTGATCATAGAAATGAAATGTTGATCCTTATCAACTTGATCTTGTTGCTCTTGGCAACATCCATGCATGAATCATTTCCCAAAGTCTTGATAGTTAACTCTTAAGTACGGTGATGAAGGCGTTTACGGCTAGGACTATTGGGGTATCTAATCTCATTCGCTCCCCTAGCTTTAGTCTCTCAAGTGTCAGTGTCGACTCAGCAGAGTGCTTTCGCCGTTGGTGTTCTTTCCGAACAGAGCTCAAACAGCTGCATAGCACTTAACACATCCCACAATAATCTTCAATACATGACCAAAAAGGGAGAAAAAAGAAAATCGTGTGCCAGTAATTACATTTCAAGGACATGCATTTTCACTAAGCCAGCAATTAAAAATTCATCGAGAATCAAAACAATAAATTCTAAAATCCAGAGAGAATGGAAATTACCTCGAAATGGGAGAAAGGAAAGTAAACTCCCTCTGCCAACACCTTCATTTAGCTTTAGCAATCAAATTCAGCCGATTAAACTTAGAAGACACTCTATCGAAACTAATTCAATACTAACAATCAACTAGAGACAGTACCTGTTGCTGCGGGGATAACTAGGGATGGCAATCGGACGGATCCAAACCCGGACCCGCATTGGACCCGCCCCTCCGGGCGGGTCTAGACCCGCTTCAACCGGGTTTGGAAGCGGGGCGGAGCAGGGCGGGTCGTGGGATTGGCCGATACCGCCCCGGACCCGTCCCGCTATACATTTTTATTTTTTTAAAAAAAATTAATATTGATTATATATTTTACTTCTTTGATTGAATCATAAAGTATATCAAAATTCATGTGTTCATGTTAAAGAAGTTGGACATTTTGAAGGAAATAAGAGCAAATTAATAAATATTTAGTAGCTTAAAGATAGTTTTACAATGCTTATTATAAATATTTACTAGATAAAAAAATGAAATTTAATCACAAAACTCAGCTTTTGTGTTTCAAAATTGATTTCTAACTAATGTTTTTTTTTTAAAAAAAAAAAAAACTGGAACCGAGGCGGGGCGGGTCTTGGGATTGATCAAACCCGTCCCATACCCGCCCCGTTGCTATTCCTAGGGATAACTGGAACAGAACGGTCTCGAAGCATGACAGCGCGTCTCGAAGAGCACTTCCTGATACCGTTAAATGATGCTTTGTGAGGGATAGCTTGCGGTGCTTGGAGAATTATGTAGAAGTAGTGGTCGATTATGGAGTAGATGATGGAAACTTAGATTCATAGAATTTTGAGTAACTCATACTAAGGAATTCACCTAAGATTAATATAATTTGTGTATGATTCAATGTCTAGGAACCACCAAATGGCAATTGAATTAATCAGAAGAAATACATCTTCACTAATAATCAAAACGATTAATATATTTCATGTATCTCATCTGCTTTGATAATATATGAAACTAATTAACACAAATACACTTGAACATAATTACCTAACATGCATGACTCTAATTAAGACAAAAACACTTGAACCTAATTACTTAACATGCATGACTCTAATTAAGACAATACACTTGAACATAATTACTTAACATGCATGACTCTAATTAAGACAAATACACTTGAACCTAATTACTTAATATGCATGAATTATTTTGAAAGTCACTTCTAGAAAGTGACTTTTGACTCTTTACTTCCGGAATTCGATAAGTTCAGATTCTGGATCATTTCCTGTACTGTGTTCCATGTTTTACACGAATCCCACGCATTAATTTCCAACCTACTCGTATATGTGCATCAAAGCTGCAGCTGAATTCCCGTCGTATCGTCTCGATCTAAATTCCCATGCCATGGAACTGCAGAACACTGTAAGGAAATCGAGAGTTGTGTGAAGATTCGAACCTAAAAGCGTATAACGACTTCAAATAATCTAGCAATTCCCATCGCTTGTGGTAAAGATCCTGGTTTATACACCTGTATTTCACGCCGTAAATCCGGACATAACCCTGACGAAGCAACTAATGAAAACATGCTCAGGTACACCAGGAATACGTCTTAACTAAATGCTCAAATTTCTGATGGTAATCTGATAAGGTCGATGTTTGAGATTATCTGCTCAATTTCCCAAAGGAATCATCGTAATCGGATGGACCAAAACGCTTTTCAACCTCCACCAAGAACTCCTGCCATGTAGAAATCAAATGATTCTTGCTAACTCAATCATACCAATCCAAAGCCATGCTTTCCAAATGAAAAGAAGCATTAGCAATCGTCGGGAATCAGTTGTGTTGTAAAAATCAAAATAATGTCGGATGCGAGAAATCAAGGCAATAGGATTGCCCCCCGGAGAATCTCGAAGTGATGTGGTGGTGATGGAGGCGGTACGGAATTGAATGTGAGCGGATGCTTCAAAGATTGTTCTACCTTTGCATCTAATGTCTATAACCCAAATGAAAATTCTTGAATAGACTTAATATGATCAATTCTACTACTCTGTTTATCGATCATTGCAGCCTGAGTTTCCTTCAAACGAGCCAATCTTGTTCCGTCTGCTATGAATGTGAATCAGTGCAGAACATTGAAGATATGAAAATGAGCAAGGAAATGAATTTGAAGACCAAAGAGAGTACCAATGTTAGATTAGGTTTTATTGGAGTTAAGCCAAACTCCAGAATTTAGAATTGAAGGGAAGAAAAGAACCAGAATTTCTGAAAGAAAAGGATAATTCATATGCTTCATAATAATCCACAATACAAGGTATTACATGCTTGATATAACTTTCTTACTTGATTTATTATTGGCTACCACATGTGATAGTGTTACATGGGGTAATATCATCCATTAGATGAGTATATTCGCATCAACATTGGATGAGAACATATTCATCCAATGGATGGAATTACTCCATAGGGTACTACCTCATGGGATAGTCAAGACCAATTCCTTGTAACTATCATTCCCCTAATCTCAAAATATTTTACACACGTCAATTACACAATTAAAGTAATACAAAATATTTTAAGTGCTTGGTCAATCTTCTATTTCTTCTACTCACAGTCAAGACCACAAATCCCCTCATTGTAACTATGAATGTGCCAACTTTTCTCGTGAGTGGTCCATTATTTTTTGTCTGAGTGCGTTGAACAGTATACGCACTAACTTCTAATGGTCCACCTCTTTTCCTTTGTCGGGGAATCCTTACATTAGTGGTTTTTGAGGTCCCCGAGTTTTAGGAAAATGGGCTCTCTTGTCAGCAGGTCTTTTGTCTCTTCCTGCCTCTGATCTGTCGGGTTTGGAGCGGAATCCTTTCCCGAACTCTGGTTCTTTATGCTCCGGGCATGCTTGGCAAATATGGTCTAACCATCGGCCAATGTGTGCCATGTTGCAGAATTTTCGGTAAGTCTCCTTTCCAGTCTGGATCTTGTTTTCCCAAAGAATTCTTCTTTTTGTTTCAAAGAGTTCTTCGGCAAATCTCGTGGAGGTTCCTGTCATGGAATCCAGCAAGAAAGTTCCGTTGGCTGAATTCTGAAAGAACTTGAATGAGTATTTGACTTTGTCCATTTCTGTGAGACAAACCCAAAGACCACATGCTCGTCTGGTTGAAACTTCATCCTCTGTGATAGTTCCAGCCAAAATTGGAATTCCTTCTGGTAGCGCCATTTTTATATTTTTCAGGGCGTTTCCTTCTGGTCTTCTAAGCTTGATAAAATGAAAAGCTTCGATGAAGCCTTTCGTCGCCGGTTCCGGAGCAGCACTAAAAAAATACAACTCTAAAATGTCGCCTCTTGCCAAATGTGGATTATTGGCCCAAGTCTCGTACACAGCTTTTCTGATCCATTTTGCTAATTTTGATATTTCAGAGAAAGCTGGTGCCATAGTATAAACCGAAGCCAGAGCTCCGAAATTATACCATTCCTGAACATCGTTTGGATGGCTGCCTGGTTTCATCCAAACTCTCGAATATTTCCCTGAGATATCAACTATAGATTTGTCTGGGTTGATACCTCGCCTGGTAATTAGTTTCTCCCAAGTGCGTTGGTAATCCTGCATAGGTGAAGAAACTAAATCATCATTATTTGAACCTTAGACTTACCAGTCATTGGCATAAGATTCAACTCTCCCTCTTTTACCCCAGAGGTGCTGGGTTGACTTGAAGGTTCAGATTGTGATGACACCTGACCATCAACATTCGCTTCAGCTTGTACATCCTCAAGGAATGTATCATCTGCAGCACATGTGACAGGGGTACTTGAATCCCTTGTCTCCGGGTTAGATGAGCCACATTCTCTGAGCACTTCTTTTTGCACCGTTGAAGGTGCGGCCTGAAGGATGCCCTTTCAAGACTTCAAACAAGCGGTCATGGTCCCGAAAGCATGTTCGTATATGATCAGTAACAATTTCCTGATCTGCTCGTTGAAGTCGTCCCGCGACCTCTACATTGAGACAAAGAGTCCCAAAATCTCGTTCAGGGATCTCCAGGTTTTCCCTGAGATTCTTAACTCGCTTGAGGGTATCGCTAGCAATGTGTCTGACAATATCATAATCATAATATTGGCATTCAGACTGCCATTAAAAGTCTAACCTTTTCTGGTTTTGATTCAATTTTATTTTCAGAAAAGACTTAACACTAGTATTATCTATTTTTAAGATAAATTTCTTTGCAAGTAAAAATAATGGCCATTTTTTAAAAGCCTTTCGAACTGCAAAGAACTCCTTCTCGTTGATGTGCCATCTGATAACTTCGCTGTTATCAAATAGCCCACTGCAATATCAGCCTGGCACTTCTCCTTCTGGTGTAACTTTCATGAGGACTGCAGCCCACCAATGATCACTGGCATCTGTGTATAATACCAGTTCATCCTTGTCGTTTGGTATTGCAAGCTTTGGTAGTTGCCTGCAAACCTCCTTCAGTTGTTTGACAGCTTGTCTGTGATCTTCATTCCACTCAAACTTAACATCTTTTTTGAGTAGTGGACTGAACATCTTCCTGTGGTTTGCTAGATTGTTGATAAACATCCCAGCAAAATTAACAACTCCTAAAAAACTCTGAAGTTGTTTTAAATCCTTGAGATCATCCGGATATCCTTGTACTTTTTCAACAATATGATTCTGCAGGATGATTCCAGATTCGTCGATCTCGATTCCAAGGAACTCGATCTGTCTTGTAGCAATTACTGCTTTCTTTTCAGAAAGCACTAATCCTTCCTTGTAACAAACGTCTGAAAAGATTTTCAGATGTTAAAGATGTTCTTTCAAGTTTTTTGACGCTATGAGGATGTCGTCAATATACACGAACATGAAGCTGAAGCAATCCTTGAAAAGATTATCCATCTTTCTCTGATATATCTGGGGAGCATTTGCTAATCCCATTGGCATGACATTCCAGATATAATGTCATTGTGGTGTGGAGAATGCTGTGAACTTTTTGCTTGCTTCCTCCATTTTAATCTGGTAGAACCCAGACTTACAATCGAACTTAGAAAACACTTTGGCACTCGTGGTGCTATTTACCAAATGTTCTCTGCTTGGGATAAAATATCCATCGAATTCCAAGATTTCGTTGATCCCTTTATAGTTGATCACCAATCTCGGCTTTCCTCGTTTAATTTCTCCATGATTCCGAACAAGAAATCCTGGGCTACTGTATGAAGAAACACCTGCTGAGATTAACTTAAGATCAAGATGTTCCGTAAGTATGATCTGCATACCTTCCGATCTTCCTGGTTCTTGGGGATCGGCTTGTACCTAACAAACTCATTTTCTTTTCCAATTTTCACCGTCATAGTAGCTCTGAGCTCATTTTTGTTCCACCATGCTAGTGGATCCTCGTTGTAGTTCCTACGAATCTTCTTTTTTACATCCTCTAGAGTAATTCGCTCTTCGAGGGTAGTTCGGGTTGTGGAACTTCTTCTCATAAAACATTTTTCAGTAGCAACAGGGTTTCTGGAGTTACTCTTTCCTCATTCTGCTCTCTGAAATACATGATATTAACCCAGTCAAAAGTTTGAGAATCCTTTTCACTAGGACCTTGTTGTCGGAACTGAAGAATTGTCTCTCCAAATTTCCGCTGATCTTTCATCTTTGGGTGTAGAAGTTTTCCTTCATCACCACGCTTGTTGCGAAAACAAAGGGGGAATTTTCTATGAAACGCCTCCCGTAATCGCTGTACCATAATCGTATGATCACACAGAGTTGTGAAATTAAGTCTTCTCGTTTCATTCTCTTGAGTGAATGTCTTGAATGTCTGTAGGAAATTGTTTCCTAACAGCATATCTGCACATGTATCTTGGAAATATATTGGTGGAGTTTTGACTTTGTACCATGGGGTACCGCCTGCTCCTCCGATAATTATTTCCTCTCCCTGGATTCCTTCATTAAGAATAAGGATCCGTTTGGAAAAGTCCCTTCCGGCAATGGCTGGTAATTTCTCACCAACTTCGTTGGGGAAGATTTCTTGCATATTCCAGCTCCCGAGTCAATGTAGGATGCAAAATATTCTGCTCGGTACTTCTCATATAACATCCCAACGGATATGTATGTTGAGAATGGACTGGTGGTCATTGAATTCGGTATCTCTTTCCGTCGACCGTGAATTCCATTCCATCTTGCAACTTTCCCAAGGTTTATGTTCCTCGAGAAATTCAATCCCTAGAATAAGCTGTTCTGGGATTCTTCCGGCAATTCCTTCAATTGTGAGGTCAATTTCACCAATTTGAAGGTTTCCTTGAAATTTGTCAACTGTAGTTGTTGCAAATAATATAGAACATTGAAGGGGAAGATATTATTCTTCTCGGTGATGTCGAAAACTATATGCACTTCTCTCCAGCCTTCTGGGCATTTCAGTTTCCTATTGTTTTGAATACATCGGGAATTTTCTGAATTCTGCTTGAGGCTGCCTTCTGTTTTTCCTCCGGATAGTTGCTGATTAACCTATCATGTTGGAAAGACATCCTTTCTTGGCTCGATCATAAGGCTCCTGCTTCTGTTCAGAACATGTTGATCTTGTATCCTCATGCCGATCTCTCCTATTGTCGGAGTATCAATGATGTCCAGCAATACTAGCTTGGTTAGAACCTGTTGCCGAGATTCTACTCCTTGTTGGTCCTGATCTTTGCCCTGATCTGTAGCTTCAGGCTTTCAGTTTTGACCAGACCTTTCTAGGTCTCCATGAAGACCTACTTCATCTTGAAATACCTCCTCGGGCATATGGATGACTTCTGTGCTTTTTCATATTTCGCCTTTGTGGATAGTTTCCAATGATTGTAGGGATATCATTCCCTTTACAGCAAAGAGGAGCCATTTTGTTGATTCCTCTGAGCTTCTTGAAATTCTTCTGGAGCTTTGCTTGGTAGCACCACTCCGCAAGCTTTACTTTAAGAAATGACATTCTCCTGGACACCGTCTCGATTGCATGAGGTGTATACTCCTGGATAAGCATTTCTCTATGGGCTCGGAATTTTGGCAAAGAACAGTTCTGCAGCATCCTTTTCGTCCATCTTTGCCTTCCATCGATACTCTGTAAAGAGTTTGATGTACTCATCTACATAACAGATATCATGAGTTGCAGGCTAATTAGAGCTTGTCTGTGTTTTTTAGCCTTCTATTCCTCCATTCCCTCGAAGTAACTTACTCCAATGAAACAGATTTTAAAGAATTTTGCCATCTTATCCACAATTTCTTTCAGGGACTCTCCGGCTAAAACTTCTTCATTGGTACCTGGGTCTCCCATATCCCAGGCAATCTTGACTGATCCTTCCAGACTCATTTTAAGAAGTAAAATGAATCCTTATTTGCTTAAGTCAAGGGTTTCTGCTGATATTCTCATTGCTGAAGCACATTCATCAATAAGAACTTCTCCGTTTTTGAAATCCAAAATATCCATATTGAGCATAAGTCCATATGGATGGATTGGATCTAACTGCGATTTCCCAGAGGGTGTCTGATGAATATCGGGCCTTCGGGAACGATTCCTTGTTCCAACTGGGGGGGTCCAAAGTTGCTGAGGTGAAATCTTCCCTGTGCGGCATACTTTGATCTCCTTCGGGTGGATTGTGTGACCCGAAACTTTCTTGTGGTGGAGGTCTTGGAACAAGCTCTCCTGTCTTGAATTCTACGAGATTTAATCCCGCAAAAGAATCAGCAAGATCTCGTAGATCTTCCAGGTTGATTCTTTCCATTACTTTGTGAGAAGTATGGGCTCTCCTCGTAGGACTGCAATCATTTTTTCAGTCTTCGTCAAAGGCCTTCGGACCTCCTCCGCTTTCCCTTTTTGGTGTAAAAGGGGTTCTGTTCCGTAAGATGGTGGCAACCATCCTCCGTTCTTTCTTCCTGTCGGACTTGGCTTTGACTCCAATTCCTTAACTCGGGATTGAACATCTTGAAGGTTTTCAAGAATATCCTTCTGATGTTTAATCATAATCTCCATCCGACTCTGAATCTGATGGATTTGTGCAGGGACATGGTATTGAAGGTAGCCATAACGCTGCACTGTCTTCTGGATTTCTCTAAGATCTTGGGATATCTTAGAAGAATCTGGCTCGATTCTCGAAAGGTTGGTTCTTCCATCCTAATCATCGGGTCCGGACCCTGTTGGATCATTGGGGGTTGGAACCACATCTTCATGTTCAGGATGATCGTCTTCCTGAAGTTCTGCTAACTCGAACTGTAGTTTGAGGTTCACTTGATGGAGCCTCTTAGCCATCCTTTCGAGTTTCTTGTAATGGTTTATACCCGGTATGTCTAAACCTGTTCCTCGTAAAAGTTTCCACTTATGGTTGAAGCGTTGAGCTTCTGTCATATGCTTCTGATTTAGTTTTTTCATTTCTGGAAATATCACCTGTAAGAATGACACTTCGAACATTCGTTCGGGTCCATATTTTTCTTGAATCGTCTCCTCCGTATAGGTTACAAATTAATATTCAAGATATTATCATAGTATTTTCAGAATAAACCTAGGCTCTGATACCATTTTGTGCCAAGGATCGCAAAAACGGAGACTTTTAAAAAGACGACGTTAAATGTTGTTTTTTTATAAATATAAAGACATAAAAGATAATTAAATATTATATATGGACTTCTTTGTAATTTAAACAAAAACCTAAAGGATAGAATGCAATATATCAAACTATTGAGGGGTAAAAGAGTCATCATAAAACACTTGATTTGAAAATTTGAAAAGTGGACCTATTTCAACAAAATTATTTCTAATTTGGCTTTTTATGCACTAAGATTTTTTCCTAAGACAAGTAGATTTTGTGTCACAAAAGTGTAATTCCTTGTAATTTCCCTAAAAAAAACAAAAAACTTATTGGACCCTAAATAAAATCCATATACCTGTATGCCTTCTACTCATCTATGCTCTAATTCTTCCTCCTAACTCCTTCGCCCCTTCGATCCCTCCTGACTTCCAGCTACAGGCTTACCGCTCACAGTTTACGAAATACGGAAAGTACACTACCGCCCGGTGCCGCCTGCTGTCTGCTTGAATCGAGACTCCACAATCGTCCTGCTTGAGCCGAAATCATCCTAGCTTTTGTGATTCCCTTATGGCTTCCCCAAATCGAAAAATCATTGTAAAATTCTGCATTGGGCATGTTACATATCCTGATTTTTATTAGATGTTCAATTGTAACCTGTAAAACTTAATATTATGTGAAGTTGGAAGAGCTTCCGCCGATATTGCTGATGTAACTTACTTGTGATTTAGGTACATAGTCCTTATTCGTTTCCAAAGAATTTAAATCTGGTACTTATTGTTTTTGATGATATTGCAAGTTGATAAATATTAAAAATCAAATTGAGTTGAAATGGTTACGAAAATTTTTTATATAAAAATATTGGTAATATCGGTTGGTAACCGATATTACCAATATTTTTATAGGTTCGATTAAATCGATTATTATGAAAAAAATCGGTTCAATTATGGAAAAATAATTTTAGTTTCATCGATTATAGCAAAGTTCGGTTCGTTTAATAACCGAATCGATAGATTACATACCCCTAAGTATGTCCCATCAGCCTACAATGCAGCACATCAGGCACCACGTCCCTGAGGCTCATACCTTGAATATTGGTTTCTCCAAAAAATTTCAAGCCACACCTAGTGTTTCTTCATTATTTCATTCGTCGTCACTTCTCTTAGGAGAAGTAGTGATGATATGATAAATACTCCTGTCAAATCTCGTAATACATTTATTTAAAATTTGTAGAAATCTCTCATTATTCTCGAATAAGCATGGATCTAGTTTCATATAGAATACAATTCCATATTATACCAATTACTCAGTTTATATTTTTCTCTCAAATCATATACTGACTTTAGCTTTGGAGTGACTTCGCCTATGACGGAGTCACCTTACCCTTTGTTTGTGCACATATATATTTTGGGAGCAAATTGATTCGATTTAATCTGAAAAACATGTTCTTTATATCATCATATTTTTGGATGATATTGGTGTCATAAGTGGCTAACAAGCTATTATTCATTTATTTATTTGTTTCATGGGGTGGAGAGTTTATTATTTATTTATTCTGAAAAACTAAATATACAATAATCATACTGTATGGATACATTGGTATTTTTTTAATGTGAAAGCATAAAAAATCATAATATTTATTTAACAATTCCAATACAAAGATACCATGAACCAAAAGACATTGGGGAATTTTGTACCTACATCGGGATTTATACTCGGTATAGATCTTACATGTGGTCCACATAATCTAATTACTCTTCAGAAATTTCCGGGGTATCGTATTGTTGTAATATAGATTAATTTCAAGCCTTGAAACAATTAATATCTCAATTCTCTATGGTCTATTAAATTGAAAATACCCATCCACCGCATAATTTAACCAGCCAACTTTACTAAAGTTACTTTAAATTTCATATTTATTTTTTCAAGATATCAACTAATTTCCAATGAAACATACATAAAATAAATGACAGAAAGATATAAATTATTAGAACAGAAAAAGGGAAAGAAGTGAAGTAAAAAAGGAAAAAGAAAAATTAAAAAGAGCATTTAATAATTGCGCATGTGATAGAAAATTGGTCCAGTTAGTCAAATTTAATAAGCTCAAAATGGGAAATATTTCACTGCACCCGGTAGGTGTAGGGGTGGGCCCCACATCGGGTGTAGAGATGTATTTCCCGCTCAAAATCAGGTTGAGCTTAGTTCATTACAATGATTGCGATTTGCGAATTATACACACAGAAAATTAGAGACAACTATCTATACAACTCTATAATTTAAAAAGATACAACTGTTGTCGGTCTATCAGAGTGTATCTTAGGAATTTAGTAGTAACAAAATAACAATAGCTTCAAAGTTTTATGTCGATGCGAGATTTGTACTCTCCGTCCTTAAGACAATATTGTCTCGCCTTGATGCAACGGTTTGCTATGGCAATTTGTTTCCCAATATACAACGACTATGACTTGCGATAGGAGCACTCCAAATCACAAATTCTCAAACCACAAAGGTTCAAAGCACTCAATAAGAAGAAATTTGATGAACCACAAAATGCTCTCAATTTTCACTTATTATTTGATTGAATTTCGAAATCTTACTTTTAATCAATGAGGGAATTGTTGTATTTATAGTAAACCAAGAAATAACTCCAAATGGACACCATTTGGAGGCACCACATTGTGAAAAATTGCACCCGAATGTAAATGGATACACCATTTCACGCAATAGAAACAGGGCTCGATCAATCGAGCTAGGAGCTCGATCGATCGAGCTCTGCAACAAAAGAAACATCCTCCTTACTTTCTCTCTTCTAGCATTTAAGGTCGTATTTCACCCAATAATAGTTCTTGCCAAAATTTTTCTGACGAGCTCGATCGATCGAGCACTCAAATGTGTTTTTCCATTTATTTATTTCATTTTCCAACAATCCCCCACATGAATTAAATTAATGCATGTATGCAATTGAGTGTTTTGACGAACTATTATGGCATCTGGAGAGAGAGCTTGCGGCTTTGAATCTTCCGTAGTAATAGTCAATCGGATTTACTTGACTTAATATTGAACTTATAATCTTGAACTATTTAGTCGTCGATGTTAACAAAGACAATTGAACCCACACCATAACAATTCTAATCTTCGTATAGGTTTCTTATGGTTGTGTCCGTTTCGGCCATGGACCACACATGGTTTCATAAGTGCTTTCCATTCTTTGAAACGGCCACACTTCGCACTTACATAGGTAATCTCCTAAAAGAGTATCCCGCTATACTCCAACATATCCTAATATGTCTTAGGAATCATTAAATGCCATTTGCATATCCTTGTACCATTTTGCAGGCTACACCTCTTATCATAGGAATGGGTCGGAGATTAATTCTCCAAAGTGTTTATACAATCTCGTAGTTTGGTTGTCCCTTTTGAACATAGATCTTGGGTTCTCCAGTCACATAGGTTGGGTATCCACCACAAGATTTTGATTATAGGGTTTTAATCTCATTCCCATCGATAAACTAAATACTTGATCTCTAGGCAAGCCTTTCGTGAGCGGATCCGCAATATTTTCCTTTGACTTCACGTAGTCAATGAACATAATGCCATTTGAAATCAATTGTTTAATAGTATTGTGTCTACGACGTATATATCTAGACTTACCATTATACATGCTATTATGTGCCCTTCCTATAGCAGATTGGCTATCAGAATGTATTTTAATTGCAGGCACAGGTTTTTCCCAACAAGGAATTTCTTCCAAGAAACTTCTAAGCCATTCAGTTTCTTCTCCCGCTTTATCCAAAGCTATGAATTCAGATTCCATAGTGGATCTAGCAATACAAGTGTGCTTGGTATATTTCCACGACACTACAGCCCCTCCAATGGTAAACATATAACCACTTGTCGACTTGGAGTATTGAGTGTCCGATATCCAATACAGCAGGATATCTTATATAGTGCAATCCATAGTTCAAAGTGTAACTTATGTATTTAAGTACCCTCGTCAATGCCTTCCAATGGTCATTGTTTGGATTGCTCGTGAATCTACTTAGTTTGCCAACCGCATATGCAATATCAGGGCGTGTACAGTTGAGATACATGGGACTGTCAATTATCCTTGAGTATTCTAACTGCATTGCAGGGTCTCCTTTGTTTTTAACCAAATGTAGATTCGGGTAATAGGGTGTTTTTACAGACGACGTAAAATTTCTCGAGTATTTTCTCAACATAATGAGACTGTGACAATACTCATTCTTCGAATATCTTGGAGATCTTGATTCCAAGTATCACATCAGCTTCACCCATATCTTTCATTTCAAAATATTTTACTAACCTTTTCTTTGTTGCATTGATGATTTCTAAGTTGCTTCCCACTATGAGCATATCATCAACGTACAAGCATACTATTACATATGCTTTAGGCGTGTTTTTCAAATATACACATTTGTCACACTCGTTAATTTTGAAACCACTTGACAACATTGTTTTGTCAAATTTTTCATGCTATTGTTTCGGCGCTTGCTTAAGCCCATACAATGACTTAACGAGTCTACACGTCTTTTTCTCTTGTCCGAGAACCACAAACCCCTCGTGTTATTTCATATAAATTTCCTCTTTAAGTTCCTCATTGAGGAATGCCGTTTTTACATCCATTTGATGTATCTCTAAATTGTTTAGAGCAGCGATAGCAATTATCACTCTAATGGATGTAATTCTCGTGATTGGTGAATATGTATCAAAGTAATCATTGCCTTCTTTTTGTCTATATCCTTTTGCCACGAGTCTTGCCTTGTACTTATCAATTGAACCATCGGACTTATATTTCCTTTTAAGAATCCATTTGCATTCTAATGGTTTACTTCCAATTGGAAGGTCTATCAATTCCCACGTGTGGTTTTGCATTATGGATTCTATTTCGCCATTAATAGCCTCTTTTCACATAGGAGCATCAGGGTTAGATAATGCGTCACTAACCGATCTTGGTTCATTGTCCAACATATATGTCATGAAGTCAGGATCATAAGTCATAGCCACTTTGGTTCTCTTGCTATGTCGTGGTTCTACTTTCTCAATAGAGTCACGGGTAGTGTCTTCATATACCCTTTTCTTAGTGGTCATTTCGTTGTTTCCATGATTGTACCTTCATGCACATCACTTATTTCATATTTATGTACTAAAAATAAATATGCACTACTATTGTTAGCATAACCAATAAATACACAATCTATTGTTTTAGGCCCAATTTTCACTTGCTTTGGTTTTGGTACTTCTACCTTAGCCAAGCACCCCCACACTTTCAAGTATTTGTATGAAGGCTTGCCTTTCCATAACTCATAAGGAGTTTTATCCTTACTTTTGTGTGGTATTTTGTTTAGAATGTAGTTGGCCGACAGGATTGCTTCCCTTCACAAGTTTTGTGGTAACCCAGAACTTATCAACATAACATTCATCATCTCTTTTAGAGTACGATTTTTTCGTTCGGCAATACCATTTGATTGTGGTGAATATGGGGCAGTGGTTTGGTGAATAATGTCATACTCAGTACAAATTCTTCAAACAATGCTCCATATTCTCCTCCTCTATCTCTTCAAACATTTTTTATCTTTGTGCTAAGTTGATTTTCACTTCATTCTTGTAGTGTTTGAATACTACCAATGTCTGGTCTTTGCTTCTTTGCAAATAGACGTAACAATATCTCGTACAATCATCAATGAAAGTGATGAAGTTTTTTTTCCCACCTCTAGTTTCCACAAACTTTAGATCACATAAATCCGTATGAATTAATTCAAGAGGCGTCGTAGTTCTTTTAATTGAACGGAATGGCGGTTTCGTTAACTTGGCCTCGACACAAGTCTTACACTTATGTTTCAAGTTAACATTCATTTGAGGCAATAACCTATTTCACAACATATTGGCTAGTTCGAATGTTATCAAGGAGGAAAGACGCCTGCAAGATCGAGCTGTACCGCGAAAAAATAGCAAGCTGTTATAGCAAGCAACTGTCAGTCTGTTGGGCATAACTCTTAGCTTGCTTATTGAAACGAGATGATTCAGTATGGGTTGGAAAGCTAAGACAAATATCTACAAGTCATCTTTGGAAGTCAAAGACTGAATCGGACGCTAAGATGGCCAAAAAGCTTCTGCAAGTTACGCCATGTGCTGCTGCATCCAACAAACATACAGCAGGACCATCGTCTTGTATTTTGATCATAACTCTCACATACGAACTCGAAATCAAGCGATTCTTGATTCCGTGGAAATCTAAGAGAAAGGGCTACAACTTTTATGTAGATCACTTTGCCCAGAAATCAAATAATCAAGAGCTACAAGCAACAGATCGGAAGAGCAAGTTTATCAAGCTGTTTTTATATCAAGCTTGTCTTGCACCAGACTGAGCTGTACAAGACTGATCCGGCCAGTCCGGTCAGAAATACAAAGAGCCCAAAAACCAGAATATGACTGTTGTAAGCTCGGGAATGGTGCAAAACCTTTTTCCAACGGGCATATTCTTGTGTCTAACGTATATATCATTGTTTGAGGTTATATATACAAATCTTGGAAGCTCAAATAAGTTGATTGAAGATCAATCCAAGCAAGATCAAAGCAAACCCACTCGGGATTCAAAATGGGCAGCTTACAAGAAGATAACAGCTTGAAAGAGAGCAATCCCAGATTTTATGCACCACTTACCTTGCTATATCAGATCTATTGAGAGATCATTTGTGCCATATATATTCACTCTATTCATTGTATTTGAGAGCTTAATAGATGAGTGAATATCATTGTAACGGTTGATGATTTATCATAACCGATGAGAGGTCTTTGTATGTGAGACATTAAAGAACATACACAGTTGAGTTGCTAGGAGTTCTAGTTGGATGAGAAATTTCCAACTGGATCGGGTCTGTACAACGGGATTGTATAAATCAAAGTCTTCTAGTGGAATCCTTCAATGAGGTGGAAGAAGGGGAGACGTAGAAGTATTACACTACTTTCGAACTTCCATAAACAAATGCTTGTTTATTTACTTTACTTGCATATCTTTAAAATGTCTTTCAAATGGTTAATCGGTTATAGAGCATGTTATTTCGAGTGTCTTCCGCTCGGTTTTGTAACCGAACTCGATATAATCTCTCGGTGCAATTATTTCAAGAACACGAGCTATTGAAGCTCAAGTTGGTTGAACTCGGGTGTGGACTGGCCACCCACCGTGATCGATCCTGACAAGTGGTATCAGAGCAGGTTGTTCTTGCAAAGCATTTTAACCGATTTTTTTTGCGGATATCTTTTAAAATCATTTTCAAAATTTTTTCATGAGCATGAAATATTAGCATATTTTTTCAAAATTTGATGTATAAAAATTGTTAGCATAAAAATCAATTTTATTATATTTATTTTGCACGAAAATAATTTAATAATATATTTTAAAGGTTTAATTTTCGTTCAATCTGTTCTTGACTCGTTTTTAAGTTTGAAAATGTTATTTTGAGATTTTTTTTAACAATTTTCGAAGTATTTCAGCTTTTCTGGCAGCCTGTAGCGACTTTGGGAAATATGACATAACTTCTTGCTCGGATGTTCAAATGACAAACCGCTTTTTGCGTTGCAAACTAGACTCGTACAGGACCATAGCGGTATAGGTCTTGCAGCCTGATTATGCACTAGGAAATGCAGGAAATGCAGTTTATTCTGCAAATATGAGCCATGTGTGCTGCCACAAGAATTGATGAATGGACATTGTTGGAGTTTTGTGAAGAAAATCATGGTTGTTGTGCTAGCTATAAAAAGAGGTTATTTTTGTTCAAATTTTTCTATGCACTGCATAGTTTTTGTTTAAAAAAATATTCGAAATCGATCCCTCTCATCTCTCCTTATTTGTCATTTTCATTTATTCAAATTTTAAGGGGTAGAATTAATTCAATCTTAGAGGGGGAGAAAATTTTATTTGACTTCCTTTTTGATTCACAAAAAAAGGGGGAGAACTATGTTGTTTTAAAAATATAATTTCTTGTTATGCGACATTGTGCTTTAATGTTCATATTTTTATCCGAGTTTTGTGATCATCAAAAAGGGGGGGATTGTTGGGTTTTAGGAACCCGAATAACATTGGTTTTGATGTTAACAAAACTTGTTATTGTGTTGTTAACATATTTCATCAAGTGTGCAGTTCATAGATCATAATTAAGAGCTTGATGAATTACAAAGAAGTAGCTTGAAAATATCAAGTTGGACCAAGACTGAAATCCTGACAGAGCGGATTGTTTCGATCATATCTCATAGCTCGGATATTGAAATGACGTGCTTCCAAAGAGGTCGAATAGCCAACTCAAAATACTAAAAGTCATATTTCAAAACAGATTGGCTAGTTCGAATGTTATCAAGGAGAAAAGACGCCTGCAAGATCAAGCTGTACCGCGAAGAAACCAAGATGTTACAGCAAGCTGTTACAGCAAGCAACTGTCAGTCTGTTGGGCATAACTCTTAGCTTGCTTGTCGAAACGAGATGATTCAGTATGGGTTGGAAATCTAATACAAAGATGTACAAGTCATCTTTGGAAGTCAAAGACTGAAGCGGACGTTAAGATGGCCAAAAAGCTTCTGAAAGTCACGCCATGTGATGTTGCATCCAGCAAACATACAGCAGGATCATCACCTCGTATTCGAGCATAACTCTCATACGAACTCGAAATCGAGCGATTCATGATTTCTTGGAAATATAAGAGAAATGGCTACAACTTTCATGTATATCACTTTGCCTAGAAATCAAAGAATCAAGAGCTACAAGCAATAGATCGGAAGAGCAAGTTTATCAAGCTGTTTTTGTATCAAGCTTGTCTTGCACCAGACTGATCTATCCAGAAGACTGATCCGGCAAGACTAATCTGTCCAAGCTGATCCGGCCAGACTGATCTGTACAAGACTGATCCGGCCAGTCCGGTCCGAAATACAAAGAGCCCAAAAACCAGAATATGACTGTTGCAAGCTCGGGATGATGCAGAACCTTTTTCAACGGGCATATTCTTGTGTCTAACGTATATATCATTGTTTTTGGCTATACATACAAATCTTGGAAGCTCAAATAAGGTGATTGAAGATCAATCCAAGCAAAATCAAAGCAAACCCACTTGGAATTCAAAATGGGCAGCTTATAAGAAGAGAACAACTTGAAAGAGAGCAAGCCCAGATTTTAGGCACCACTTACCTTGCTATATCAAATCTAATGAGAGATCATTTGTGTCATATATATTCACTCTATTCATTGTATTTGAGAGCTTAATAGATGAGTGAATATCATTGTAACGGTTGATGATTTATCACAACCGATGAGAGGTGTGAGACATTAAAGAACATACATAGTTGAGTTGCTAAGAGTTTTAGTTGGATGGGAAATTCCCAACTGGATCGGGTTTGTACAACGGGATTGTATAAATCAAAGTCTTCTAGTGGAATCCTTCCATGAGGTGGAAGAATGGGTGACGTAGAAGGATTACACCATCTTCGAACATCCATAAACAAATGCTTGTTTATTTAATTTACTTGTATATCTTTAAAATGTCTTTCAAATGGTTAATCGGTTATAGAGCAGGTTATTTCGAGAGTCTTCCGCTCGGTTTATAACCGAACTCGATATAATTTCTCGATGCAATTATTTCAAGAACACGATCTATTGAAGCTCAAGTTGGTTGAACTCGAGTGTGGACTGTCCACCCACCGTGATCGATCCTGACCAATACTACCAATGCCTCGTCTTTGCTTCTTAGCGAATAGAAGCAACAATATCTTGTGCAAAATGAAAGTGATGAAGTATTTTTTCCCATCTCTATTTTCCACAAACTTTAGATCACATAAATCCATATGAATTAATTCAAGAGGCGTCGTAGTTCGTTCAATTGAATGGAATGGCGGTTTCGTTAGCTTGGCCTCGACACAAGTCTTACACTTATGTTTCAAGTTAACATTCATTTGAGACAATAGGTTTAACTTCATTAATTTGTTAAGTGAACCATAATTCACATGACCCAAACGATCATGCATAAATTACAAGACTCAATCAAATAAGTAGAATCATTCACTTTATTGCTTTCAAATTGACGTATAATCGTCATTACATTCATTTTGAATAGGTTTTTCTCTTTATAGCATTTTCTTACAAAAACTCCATTTTTGGAGAGTAGAATTTTTTCAGATTCTAAACCTAGTCTAAAACTTGCCTTGACTAGAGCCGATCCGGATATCAGGTTCTTTCGTATGTCGGGAACATGTAGGACATCTATAAAAGTCAATTCAATTCCCGAAGTCATTTTTAGAACCACCTTCCCTAGTCCAACTATCGGAGATGTAGTGGAGTTTCCCATGTAGAGTTGGCGCCCACTTATTGGAGTGTGTGGAGAACATGGCTTTGTCCGAGCACACATGTCGGGTTGCACCAAAATCGACGAACCATTCCATAGGATTGTCCATCAAGTTCGCTTCAAAGATCACAGCGGTTAACATTAGATCATTCAAGTCATTCGAGATCCGATCATGTTCCGTCACATTGACTTGGTCTTTTACCTTCCAACGAATGTCTTTGTTACGAGAATCATTTGCCATGTGATTGGGCTTTCCACACTTATAGTATTTTCCTTTGAACTTTTTCGCATTGCCATTGTTGGGGGCCGTATCGTCAAACTTACGCTTTGGTCTGGTTCTTTGTTCAACTAGGTTAGCCTGTGGTTCCATTTGAAACCTACCCGCCTTCCTCTCAGAAACTTTGTTGTCCTCCTCGATTCGTAGTAGAACCACAAGATCTTCAAGACTCATCTCCTTTTGTTTGTGTTTCAAATAGTTCTTGAAGTCCTTCCACATATGAGGCAATTTCTCAATCATAGCGGCGACTTGGAATGAATCACTTAGACTCATTCCCTCCGCATGAATGTCATGCAAAATTACTTGTAGATCTTGTACTTGCGTCATCACAGGCTTGGTATCAACCATCTTGAAATCCAGGAACTGTCCAACTATGAATTTCTTCATGCCAGCATCCTCAGATTTGTACTTCTTTTCCAGCGATGCCCACAGTTCCTTTGTTGTTTTCACAAAACAATAAACGTTATATAATTTATTGTCTAACCCATTTAGGGTGTAGTTCTTGCATATGAAGTCACTTTGAGTCCATGCATCAAGTGCCGCCTTTTTTTGGGTGTCAGTCTCTCATTCTTCAACCGTAGGAGCCTCATCGGTTAAGAACATTGCCAAACTCAATGTGTTCAAGTAAAAGAGCATCTTTTGTGAGCATCTTTTGTTGCCACCGCTTGAAGTCGTTCTCATTGAACTTTTCAGGCCTTTCACCATGATGAACATGAGTCGTTGTTGCACTCGAAGAAGCCATTTGTTGTCATTATTGTCTTAAGTTTGTTGTCGATTTTTCTCGCAGGGTGTATCTCAGGAATTTAGTATTAACAAAATAACAATAGCTTCAAAGTTTTATGTCGAGACGAGATTTGTAATCTCCGTCCTTAAGACAATATTGCCCCGCCTTGGTGCTAACGGTTTGCTATGACAATTTATCTCCCAAGATACAACGACTATGACTTGTGATTGGAGCACTCCAAATCACAAGTCCTCAAACCACAAAGGTTCAAAGCACTCAATAAAAAGAAATTTGATGAACAACAAAAAACTCTCAACTTTCACCTATTATTTGATTGAATTTCGAAATCTTATTTTTAAACAATGAGGGAATTGTTGTATTTATAGTAAACCAAGAAATAACTTCAAATGGACACTATTTGGAGGCACCATCCAAATATGTATGGACACGCCATTTCAAGCAACAGAAACAGGGCTCGATCAGCTCCTGCAACAAAAGAAACGAAATTTTTCTGACGAACTCGATCAATCGAGCACTCAAATGTCTTTTTCCTTTTATTTATTTCATTTTTCCAACAATAATTATATTTACCTATTTAAATAATAACATTTATTTCCACTGCTTTGTATTTTTTTGGCAAACTACATGAGAAACAATTATAATTTTTTATTTATCTATTAACAAATAGATGATATGATATTGTAATGCAAATTCTACAGATGATTCGTGTGTTATTCAAACTAGATATCAAAAATTATAATAAATCGTTTCTATAATATTTTATAATTATAATTTTTCCTATAAATCATTAATGTTCTTAACTCAATGGCTTCATATATGCAATATTTGAAAATGATACATGTATATATCTAATGTTCAATATATACATATGTATTAACTCGGTATTAAATAATACAAACCAACTTATTTAAATGTACAAAATTCAATAAACCAAAATCTCATATTTTAAATTCATCATCCGAGCTTCGAGCCTTAGCCGGATAATAAAAGATCGTGTTTTCATTTCGGATGATTTGAGTTCAAGTCTGGACAATGACCTAAAAATATTTATAAAATCACCCATCCCATATTAAGAAAAAAACCATCATCCAATAATTTATTTTTTCTATAACAAAATCAATTAAAGAAACCAGGTAATTGATTCATTTCAAAGTATAATCGTGACGCGTGGACCCTAATATATTTATCGCAAGCAAGCTTACTTTATAATTTTAAATCTAATTTTCTAGGAATTTTAAAATATAGTAAAATTGAAATGATTTTTCGGGCCTGGTTGCTCAATTCACGAAACGGGTGTGACCCGAAGTCAGAAACAAAAGCAACCTTGGGATCTGCTACTTGTACAGCAGAGCAAGTGGGGTATTGATTTGACTTATTTGTATTATTTTACAAAATAGAATTATTTTTCACAAAATTATTTATTATTTATTTAAATAGATATAAATAAATAAAGCTAATTCTATCATCGATCAACTGGATTTAAGGATGATTGTCCCCTGTATCCTATTTCAATCATTATTATGTCTGAAAAATAACATTCATCCTCCTTTACAAAATATATTTACTTTATATAAATTATGAAATTAAAAATATTATATTAAATAAAATTTATGAATTCCAATAATAATTGGTTCAATGTGCTTTCGTTTTCAACTTTCAAAGACCTCCTTCCTTTTTGTAGGTTCCTAAAACCCGGAAATTTCTTTCGGTGTTTATAAACATCATCACACAATAATATATATGTATCTATATTTATATATTTGTATGCTGAAATTTATAAACACCCGATCCATGTTTGGTTTGTTTTAAAAAAAATTATTTTATCATATTTATCTCAATTTAATATTACTTTGTAACAAAATGACATATATACAAATTCCCAATTTTTTTACTATTTCAAAATCTGAAATTCCGCAAAAAAATTTGAACTTATTTATCTCCAAATTTGAAATTCCCATCAAAATTTAACATTCAAATTTTCAATGGCATTTTAATCATATACTCAATAACAAAATTAATTTAGTATTTCAAAATCATATCAAAAATCATACAACTGATACTATATTATTTATCTTCTCATAATTTAATTATTATATTACTCGTCTCTTCTCACTACAAACCGTACATAAAAATATAAATTATGTTTTGAAATTTAAAATTAATTCAAATTCCAAAATCAACAAATAATTATAATTATTAACTTAACATAAACCCACGCAAAAATAATTAAAGATTTTAAATACTAATAAAAACAGATTAATTTACTGATCAAGTGCATTAGGGCCAGTGCAGTAATTCAAAAGATGATTCCAAACCCACTGAACCAAGAACCTCCGTCGGATACCGTTCATATTAAACGTGGCGCCATCTTCACCGTTCAACATCTGGCCCGTGTAGGATCCTCCACCTCCTGTTCCATAAATACCCTCACACAAATCAGCTATTTCCACCGGGAAAACCGGGTCCTCACCCGCATACCAAGCGTTAATCAACGGGTTAGCGGATAGCTCCGCTAGTTCATGGGCAATTACACTAATCATTCCGTCCACCCCAATGTCGTCGTTTGGAGGCTTCACCGCCTTCATGCCCGGGATATACTCCGGCACGGCGAAGGGGTAAGCGCACACGCCCGGACACAGCTTAGCGGAGTTGCCCACCCAGGCGTACGGTAGCGTGTTTCCCACGATTGAGGGGAAGGTGAAGTAATGGAAACCGCAGACATTGTTGCAGAAATCCTGGACGTACACTTCACCTGAAGTCAGAAGGAGGTAAACCCCGCTCTTGGGGTTGATCGGGAGCGGCCGCGTGGAGGCGGTGACAGCGGATTTTATCACGGACTGTACGGAGAGGCGCGTGAGGGACTTGCCTTGGGAGTAGAACCGGTCGTTCTTTTCGTCGCCGAGGAGGACGGTTCTCGAGATGTTGGCTCCAGTTTGGTCGGTGTAGAGCCGGACGGTCTTCCACCAGCCGGAGACGGAGGGAGAGACGAGGTCGGCGGCGGAGATGGAGGATATGAATTCGCGAATGATTCTCTTCTGGGAGTTTTTCCAAGTGCCGTACCAGATTGGGTAGACTGTGATATTGACCGTGAGGACGGGGCCCATGTGGTATTTCAGCTGAACAAATTCCGATGAGCCCTCGTACTTTTTGGAGCCACCGATGAGAAAATCCGTGGTGTTGTGGTGAGAACTGGGCCATGGGCGCCAACAAATGGCGGGGCCGGTGAGGAAAAGTAAGAGAATGAGGGACTTAAGAGATGGCGCCGCCGCGGGGGGTGGTGGTGCCGGCGTCATGACAGAATGTGAGCAGTCGTAGTGTGAGACGTGTAGGGGAGTGTTATATATTATGATTTCGAGTAACCATCTAAATATAAATATATTGAATTTATTACCCGAAATTTTGTATATACTATACAAGTGCTTTGAGATAATAAGTTGTAATTGTTATATAAATATTAGTGTAGAAACATAACATAAAATAAATTATAAGATCAATGTACGAATAAGATATTATTGTTTATTCATTATCAATTTTCATACATTATTGTTATAAAGTGTGATTGATATATATATCATCAAATGTTACAAGTTACCTAACTTAATGTATTAAAGTGTTACAAAATACTTAATGGATTTAATACCCTTAAATGGTTTAAGATACTTCAAGAGTTATGACTTTATTGGACATCTGTAAACAATTTGTTCACAATACTCCCCCTTGGATGTCTGTCGATAATGGAATATGCCTCGTTAAAAACAGGGTAAATTTCAAAATTAGTCTCGTAGGATATGAGTTTGATCACTAATAGTCTCAAATGTTTAGGACTAATCAAAATTGCTCAAATAGAAATTGTGTTTTATCGAAAGTGGTCCCATAATTGAAAGCGGCTTTGTGACTATTTTTTACTAAATATATATAATATGCGATCAATTTTGATTAGTCCTAAATTTTTGGGGATATTATTGATTAAAATCTATATCATATGGACCAATTTTTATTAGTCATAAACGTTTGGAATACTATTGATTAAATTCATATGTGACTAATTTTGAAATTTTTCCTTGAAAACATTGCCCGTAAAACCCGATAGGAATGGACGAAGGAAAAAAGAGTACATATCCACATGAAATTTGCAAGCGTGAGACATTGTCTTGTCAAAATTGATCATGCTCCACGTGATACTGGCAAGAGATCCTTGAGTTGACGCATTCCGATGTTGTGAATCACCTTTTTGAATGTTGTGATTGACAATGCTTTTTAGTGGATAAATCTGCAAAGTTATTACTTGATTGTATATGATGAACATCAATATCTCCATTCTTCTGTAGCTCGTGAGTGTATAAAAACTTTGGTGATATATGTTTCGTTCTGTCACCTTTGATATAGCCAAATTTGATCTGTGTAATGCAAGCAATATTATCCTCGTATAGCAGTGTCATTATATTCCTTTGTGAAGTTAACCACAAGCTTCTCGAATATATTGAATCATTGATCTCAACCATATACATCACGACTTGCTTCGTGCAATGCCAAAATTTCTGAATGATTTGAAGAAGAAACTGCTAATGTTTGTTTCATCGAACACCATGATATTGCAGCACCACCACAAGTAAATACATACCCGCTTTGAGATCTTCATTATTGTTGTCAGAAAGATAACCAGCATCAGAATAACTCACTAATTGGGGTTCTGAATTATTTGAGTACAACAAACCCATATCACTTGTTCCGTGAAGATAACGTATTACATGTTTAATGTCATTCCAATGCCTTCGTGTTGGTGTGGAGCTATGACTGAAAATGCTATATCAGGTCTAGTGCAATCAGTAAGATACGGTAAAACTCAGATAGCACTAAGATAAAGTACTTCATCACCTAGTAATTCTTCATTTTCTTTTCGAGGGCTGAAATGATCTTTCTGTATATCCAGTGAACGAACAACCATAGGGTTATTCAATGAGTGAGCTTTATCCTATAAAATCGTTTAAGAATCTTTTTTGTATATGTTGATTGATGGATAAAGATTCAATCTGGCAAATGCTAGATCTGCAACCCGAGACAAAATTTTGTCTTACCAAGGTTTTTCATCTCAAATTCTTTCATCAAATAATTAGCGGTTTTTGTAAGCTCTTCGAGAGTCCCAACAACATTTAGGTCGTCCACATGTACCGCAATAATGGTGAATTCACTTTCAGATCTTTTGATGAAAACACATGGACAAATTATATTATTTGTATATCATTCTTTAAAGAGTTCTTCCATATTGTTAATCCATACAGGGATCGTTGTAACTTAATTGAGAATAACTCATGAGAGATCTCGTTATATGCTTCTGGTATTTTGAATCCTTCGGGGATTTTTGTGTAAATGTCATTATCCGATGACCCATATAGATATATAGTAACAACATCCATAAGACGCATGTCCTTGTGTGACTGCCAAACTGATCTAGTAACGCAATGTGATTGTATCAGTTACAAGGGAATTTGCTTCCTCAGAGTCAATTCCAGGCCATTGTGAAAAAACTTGCGCAACAAGACATGCCTTGTATCTTACAATTTCATTTTTCTCATTGCGTTTCAGGACAAACACTCATTTGTATCCTACAGGTTTTACATTTTTAGGTGTTTGGATTATTGGTTCAAATACATTACGATTCTCTAAAGATTATAATTCAGCTTGAATAACATTTTCCATTTTAGCCGATCATTTCTATGTCGGCATTATTCATCATTTTTTTGTTTCAGGATCCTCATTTACAATATCTAATGCGACTTTATAAATGAAAACATTATCAATAATGACTTTCTTTCTATCCCAGTTTTATCTTGCAATCAGGTAATTTAATTAGATCTCTTCAAATGTGTGTTCTTCATCGTGTGCATCTTAAGGAGCGATTGGTTCATCAACTTTAGACCGATCAGTCATTTTTTCCATATTCTTTCTTGCTTTGAAACCATTTTCTCTTCAGGAATATTTACTTCTTTTACCCTTTTCTTACGGGGGTTCTTTATCATTTTTTTCATATCATTTTCATGCGCGATTTTAGTGCGTCATCACGTTGTCCTTCGGGGATATCAACCCGTGCAGGTGTATTTATAGCCGGTATATGAGATTTTGTTACTTTCTTCATATCAGTAAATGCATTCGGCATATGATTTTCTAAATATATTATCCTTTTCACTTCTTGCTCACATTGATTTGTGCGAGGATCAAGATGGTACATACCATGTAACTTTTCGCCGTTCAATGGGAAGCAATGATTTTTCTCCTCCTAACGTGGGAAAACTGTCTCATCAAAATGGCAATATGCAAACCTTGTTTTAAACAAATCACCGTTAGGGGCTCAATATATATAATTATAGACTGGGACTCAAAACCAACATAAATCCCAAGACGTCTTTGTGGACCCATCTTTGTTAGTTGAGGTGGAGAAATGGGAACATAAATCGCACAACCAAAAACTTTAAGTGAGAAATATTAGGCTGCTGACCATTAACAAGTTGTTAAAGCTGAATACTGATTAAATGAACTTGACATAATTCGCACCAATGCAGCAGTATGTAATATTGTATGTCCTCAAATAGAAGTGGATAAATATGCCTTTAAAAACTAAAGGTCTAGCAATCAATTGCAACAACTTAATAAAAGACTTTGCAAACCCATTTTGGGTATGTACATTGATTGGATAATCAGGACATTGTGCCATTAATCTTATATTTGGCAAGTAGTTTAGCAAAAGCAACGATACGCGTTGACAGTAGAATTATATGTGACCATTTTGTTGATGCATCTAAAAGAACCATGTAATAACAAAATGATCTGTAAGGTGGATCAATTGTACCACAAATATCCCCTTGAATTCTTTGCAAGAAAGTAGGGGTCTCTATATTAATTTTCATTATATAGTCTAATAATTAATTTTCCTTGCGAGCAGGAAACATATACACATTCATGAGGTAAAAGAACATTCTGGTTCTTTAGAGGGTGCCCATGTGAGTTTCTAATTATTAGACGCATAATTGAACTTCTGATTCATTACAATATTTGATTATATGCCACTTATGGTCGCATAATACAATTCTGATAAGAAACTGAGAGTTTTTTCTTTTATATGTTTCTGGCATGAAACAATGGATGTAATATAATATTTCATATTCCCCACATTCATAGTCTCGATATGAAATCCATTGAGACGTAGGTATTTAAAACTCAAAAAATTTCTGTTGGATTTACGAGATTATAATGCCTCTTTTACTAAATTATTTGTTCCACCAGGCAATATTATGTTCGCTTTTCCAGAGCCCTAAATTAGTTATGTAGTACTAGAAATTATACTAACATTTGCTTTTGCCAATTTTAAATTTGAGAAATATTTCTGATCTCGAAAATTGTATGTGTTGTTCCACTGTCAACCAAATAAATATCTCCACATTTTATCTTGGTGTTGCTTTCAGCGTTATTATTTTTTATCATTCTATAAACAAAACAAATGGAGTGCAGAAAGTGATAAAACTTGATTTATTAATTTAAATCTATTACAAAATATGACAAACTAGAGACCGGACTAAAGCATGTAGCAAACTTGACTTAGAAATACCAAGACTTAAAAATAAAGTTAAATATAGATTCAACAGCATATCAATCATCTTTGATTATATGTTTCCATCATGAGCATCATCACCGTAAAATGTGATCTCATTAATTTCTCCACTTGGCTCGGTAAAAAAATCAGTGACATCTAAATGAGTAAATTCCATTGGATCACTTTCATCATCCACAATGATGCTAAAATCGGGAAAATTAGTTTCTTTATCTTTTCATTTACACTTGATGTATGTTTGATACAGATCAACAAGATGATTTGGTATGCGGCAAGTACGAGACCAATGCCCTTTCACTCCACTAAAGTTTCATCTTAATTCTTAGGAGGACCAACAAACTTGCCCATTTCTTGTTTCTCAAAATTGTCGTTCCACTTCGAGTGGTACAGTGCATTTTTAGGACCAACTTGGTTTCGACCATGACCACGATCATTGCCATGACCACGACCACGACCACGTCCATATTTGTCCATATTTGTTTGCATTTACTACCAGAAATGAAACATTCGCATTTACTTCTGGAAATGCTCGTGATCCAGTTGGGTGAGAGTTATGATTTTTCATCAAGAGTTCATTGTTTTGCTCAGCAACAAGGAAACATGAAATTAACTGAGAATATTTTGAAAAACCTCTAATATTGTATTGCTGCAGGAGCATGTTAGAGGCATGAAAAGTAGTGAATGTCTTTTCTAACATATCTTCATCAGTAACATTGTCACCACATATACAATTTTAAACATTGCAGAATTATATTTGTGTACTGTCTTCAAATATTGGAACCTCGGGTGCATCCAATCATAGCAAGCTTTGGGAGTATCACAGTTTTTCGGTCATCATATCTCTCCTCCAAGTTTTTCCGTAGGATAGCATGGTCTTTTACCCCAAGATATTCGGATTTCAGTGCTTCATGGAGGTGATGGCGAATGAAAATCATTGCTCTTGGTTTGTCTTGTTCGTTTGCCTCATTGTTTTCCTTGATGGTATGTCCAAGATTATTCGCACTCGAATGGATCTCAGCATCGATGACCCAAGTCAAATAATTTCTTCCGGAAATATCAAGAGCAACAAATTCAAGCTTTGTGATGTTAGCCATAGCATTGTATCATAAATCAAATAGTACATTTAAGTACGAAATACACATATACTCAAATATGAAAGTTTTGAGTTTTATTACAAATTTCGAGTCAAAATACTCGAGCAAGGCTTCAAGCCTTCCAATAATTTTTTTGGAATTTCATGTTCATTCATTAAAAAAAATATAGCAAATTTTGTGTAACTAAATAAAATTGATGACATCTTACAAATATGAAATAATCAAAATATATAGATAACTTACCTTTGAATATACCTTGTATTGTAAAAGTAGCGTGTTTAAAAAAAATGGCTAGAGTTTCGTGCTGCTAACGTGTTAAACACAAGATAAAAGTAAATTATAAGATCAATGTAGAAATAATAAAGCTATTCATTGCATTATCAATATCCATACATCACTTGTTACAAAGTGTACTTGATATATATACCACCAAGAAATTACAGCATCAAATGCTACAAGTCAGTTAAGGTAACTTAATGTACTAAAGTGTTACAAGATACTTTGGTTTAATATACTTCAATAAGTTATGACTTCAATATCCATAAACAATTGTTCACAATAATAAGTATTTATAGTATTATTTTTTGTATATAATAGATAGCTATAATTATAAATATATATATTTAAATAGTTTTTGTTTTTATTTAATTTGTTTAAATATTTTTTTTGTTTATAATTTGTTTAATAAAATTTATTAAGGGGCGACCTACATCAAAATCATCATCTTTATCGATATTATTTGCTTCTAACATCTTTCACTTGTCATCCAAAGAACTCTTATACATAGGCGTGCATTCGGTTCGATCGGCATTCGGTCGGTTCGGTCATCGATCGAACCGAATTTGTTCAAACCAACAAATAGAATTTATTTGACCAAACTGAATTAGCCGAATTTTCGTGAAATCTGAATAAAATATCAGTTAATACGGTCGGTAATCAAGTTAACTGATTTTTAAAAAAAAAAAAATTTGAGAGACCAATTTTTTAGAAAAAATCGGTTAAATCGATTAAATTACTTTTTTTCAACAAAAAAAAAATCAATTACAAAAATCCGATTTTATTAACCTATATATATATATATATATATATATATATATATGACGGTAAGTTAATCACGGAGTGAATGGCGCTGCCCCCCAATTATTTCATAACGTAAGCAAAATGGGCCCACTTAGCCAGCTAAGTGAAATAGTGATTTGTGGGCCCTATATTAAACCCAAACTCCAATAATAAAAATCTTAAGCTGTCCTTATTGGGCTCTTTGTAGCGGCCCACATGTCTCTCATTACAGAGAGGGACTTTTGTGTCATTTTCTCGATTTTTTATTTTCTTTTTAATTTTAGATTTCTGGGAACCTGCTAAAATTTGGGAGTTAAATATTTTTTTTAATCATCCAAATATTTTAAAAAATTGGAAATGGTATCTGACATTGTCAAAGTCATGGCGATACCACATGTCTCCATATTTCTAAAAGAGAAGAACATTTTTTTTTCTTTTAAAGTTTGACGATATTTGAGTTTTAACAGTTATAATATTGTGAATAAAATCTGGATAGTTTAATATTTCAAATCTTGTTCTAATTGCTTTTTAGCTTAACTATACGCTGCTCCATTTTCATTTCTGCGTACATTATGGATATTTGCTTCGAGGAATTCTCTCATCATCATGTGTATGCATGAGATAATATTTCCAGTGGATGAGAAATTCTCTGACGTGGATTGCACTCCTTGAACAACGTTTTGGTAATCATTTTCAAGTATTATTCTATTCCAGCCATGTTGTCGAGCATTTCAACTCCGTGCCGCAATGCTAATGCTTGAGCCATTTTCAGGAGAATTGAAACGTTTACTACTCCATGCTATGCATTTGCCTTGGTAATCCCTTGCGATGATCCCAAATCAAGTACATTGTCCATTGATAAAATCATTTGGAGGTGGTTGCCAATAAGTTGAGATTCTTTCTGTTGAAGCTGGAGAGAAAAATCCACACACCATTTCGCATCGTAGGAGAATTCTCCTAGAAGATGACGATTTTTGGTATTCCAAAGTGTCCAACATAGAATCATAAAGAGATTAAATTCTTCCTTATATTTAAGGATATAATAGAGCCATCTGCAATTTTATTAAATTTTTTAGGATTTTTCTGTAAATAACTGAAAAGTAAAAAGTGATTAAATGATTTGGTATTATTAACAAAAATAAAGTGTGTTTTTATAATAGCAAGTTTAATACATTTTTTTATTTTATTATTGATATATTTTTGTCGTATTCATAAATTTGAAAAACGTTATATTCCACGTCCGTGTCATGCTTCGTTTATCCATGCGTAGAGCATCTTTTATATATATATATATATATATATATATATATATATATATATATATATATATATATATATATATATATATGTATATATAGATATAGATATAGATTTTTACATCAATTGAAAATCAACACTAAAATTTCCACCATGGCAATGCCTATGGTGGTATAGACATGGCATTGAATTTTCCCTTAAATTGAGTATTAGCCTTCAAAGTTTTACTTAGGTGTAATATGGCTCGTTTGACGCTAATTTAATAAAATAATATTAAAAAAAGTAAAAAACAAAGTTAAAAAAAGATGTTACGTTTATAGCATGATTCGCGATCCGAATTTGCGTTTCTTCAAAAACGCTATACTGACATTTTTTTAAATGGGGAGAGAAACGAGATCCGAGTTCGCGTTTCTCTCACCTCTTAAATTTTCTTTAAATCAGGAGATAGAAACGCGACCTGGGTTCACGTTTCTCTCTCCTCCGAATGTTTTGTTTTTTTTAAAGATTCTCTCTCCTCAAAATTTAAAACTCATTTAATTTTTTTTTTAAATAAGGAGAGAGAAACACGGACCAAATTCGCTTTCTCAATCCTCATAATTTTTTTTTAAATGCGTTTTATATAATTAGTGGATAATTCAATTGTTATATGTAAGAAATGTTTAACCTAATGTGCTAATTAGTAGACACGACAGGACACATTTTTTTTTTAAAAAAATCAATTTTAAAGAATTTTTTTAAAAAAAAGAACAAATTTTTTATTACAGAGAAATGTTAAAAAAGTATAAAATTTTTATGTAGTTGTGTGTAGTTGGAGTGATGTTTATTGTACATTGAGTGGTATTTGTTTTTTTATGTTTATATAGTTTGAGTGATATTTGTTTTTTTATGTTTATAAATCCGTGTCCCCGTGCCCGTGTACGCGGATACATGTACGAGACGATACGGACATGGGGACACAGATTTATAGACATACAAAAAAAAATTGGAGGAGAGAGAAACGCGAACCCAGATCTCAAATCACCCTCTGTGAACTGTTGCTATGGAAACATGTAAAACAGGTACTGTGTTGCTTGGATAAAGTAAGCCGAACTCCAATGGATAGCATCTTGGTTGGGAGCATTCTACCAATATTGGTAAATGAGGGAATACAATATATGCTTGTAGATTTATACTCATTTATTCGTTGGTCATTTGTGAGCATCCTAATGTATATATGTCTGTATAAATGCCGCAAAGCTCCCCTTTTTACTTAGTTGTTATATTTAAGGACCCCGCGCCCTTAACTCGCTATTAGTGTATTAACACGTGTATTTAGTGCATACTATTTTGTAATCAGGGGAAAACACATGCTACCATAGCATAATATACCAATAATAAAATTCCTTGCATTAAACCACTTAATGTCCAAATCCCTCATACCACTCAACTCTTAAGTATGCATCTTATAATACACTAACATGTTCGCAATTCATTTAGTAATGTCTTATGTAATTGCACGCAACCCATAAATGAAAAGAGAAAGGCTCATGCCCTTTATACAACCCATATACACATATAGCAGTGTTCACAAGCGAGCATCAAATGAGTGAATGTGTATTTAAATGTATAAAGTACCCTACTCAATACCGGCACTGGTACCTCGATCCTGGAAGTACCTCCAATCCATAGCTCGATCTCAACTTCGGAGCTACCGTTGTACCTGTTTCACCTGCCCCAATAGAGACGACCCCTATTCGGGGTGAGCATACCAATACCACCATTCCCATAATCACAATATCACAGTTCATAATTTATAGAATGTAAAGCCATGAATTTTAAAAGATACTCATTTGATAGTATCATCCTCCCCTGTGCTGTTCCTGTTCTCAAAATAACTGAAACCATCAAATTCCTAAAAGCCATTTAATCATTTCATTGATTAACAAAATCCGTTCACTAATTTCCAATTTCCATAATTAATAAAAATCCAATCATTTACAAATGATTATAGATATCACACGTATCGAAACAATAATTCCACAGCCCCATTTCATCGCTTTGTCAGTAGCAACGACATTCATTACCGATGTTCGCTCCATAGCAATAACATCTCAACCGTTGCTCGCTTCATAGCGGCACCATATATTTCACCATACATACCTATTTATTGCAATTACAATATACCATGCATTCAACAATTGCGATAATATTAAGGCTATGCTCGTATGTTATATGTACGTTATGATTCCGTATTCCAAACCAAACCTTGCCTTAGTTCCGCGATCCAATGAATTATGTGCTAAACATAATTAACAATTCACAATTAATTACAAGCATGCAACCACGTGCCCAAGCACGTTCACAACCTCCAATTATATCGTCAATCCATGACGATTAATTATTTTTAAAGACTCCGGGTGAAGCATGCATCGATTCCACAACAACACAATATTAACCACAAAACAGAGCATCTCGATCGATCAACCAAATGTGCTCGATCGATCAACCAAATGTGCTCGATCGATCGAGAGCTCCAGCAAAAATATGCCCAAAAATCTTCCTTGCTCGATCGATCGACCAACCATCTCGATCGATCGAGCATACTGTTCATCGTCGTCAATTTTGTTAACATCGCGCGATCGATCGGTGGCCCTTCGCCGATCGATCGGCGATTACTGAAATGGCCCAAAAATGGCATTTTTGAGTTTAAAACCCCCAGAAAACAATCCCAAACACCCATTAAACCATTAATCCTCAACATAAACACCATAACACTCCTGAAACATTCCAACCCAAAAATCTTTTAAATCTCAAAAACTCAAACCCAACACTACACATGCCCAAACTCTACAATACCATAATCAATATGAAGATAGAGACGAGGGGAAGAAGATTACCAATTTATCTTCAAGAAACCTTGCTCCGAGATCGAGCCTTGCTCGAATTTGCTCCAAGGAGAAAAGAGAGGGGAAAAGGGTTGGGGGAGAGATGGAACGTGAGGGAGAGAGAGAATGAAACGCCAACCGATTGAACACCGAGTCCACTTGGTATATATAGTACCAAGGCTCAAAAATCCCGAGTCCTCCACAAACACATCATGACTCAATAAAAATCATATGTATTCAATAATTACCTCTCAATCTCAAATTCCATTACTAGCCCCAACACAAGGCACCCCAGACCCCAGATCCCACCAAAAATCCAATTCCAAGATTTATCACCACGATGAGAATACAATTTCCACCCTTGGATCCAACGACCCCAAATACCGGATTTGAAATCCTCAGGAGTCCCAACACCGTAATTAATTCATAATTGCCACAATTAAAATCATTAAGAATCACAACTGTCAATCCTCAGTTATTCTCACCCCGCGGAGAATATTGATTGACGAACCAACTGCTAATGGTGTGAACTCCACATCAACACACGCGTACCGAATCATCGAATCTCTCAAGGATTCTCAATAGGTATATCAACACAGCCTTCCTCACAAGGAAAGTGTCATGAACCCATGACCCTCCTACCTTGAACCACCGTTCGGAAAACCTGGATATATTTATACCAAAATGTATCCCGGAACCAATAAATACACATATGGTTCAGAATAGTGCATCATTGCCACTGATACCAAATCAAAATCCGTATACACGATGTATACCCAATCTAACGATGCTCTGTACTAATACTGTAGTACTCCACATTCTCGAGCATCTCCCCAAAGACATCTCCTCGTACGTCTCACTGAAAATATAAACCATTACCCAGTCCAACACCAGTAATGCTTACCATGGCTGATTCACAATCAACCCTCGACCAATACCAGCTGTCTCCATGACAGTATGCTCTAAATCTCCCCAAGTGATACAATCAATATAGTGGTGTCACCCCACTAACTATATCCCACAATTCCGATTGCGTCCCACATTGCATTCCATATGCACGGATTCTCAACCAACGCTAACAATGACTTGTTGACACTCACGTTGTTACTCCCAACAAAATTGAGCTGTCCCAGTACAAGTCCCTCAAAACATTTAACGTATAAACGTCCTCGTGAGGTATTCCCTACCTCAAACCTCATGCAACATAGTGACTACACGAGTCCACCATAAATCCTCATCGTATCGTCATACGATTCACCAAACTCGGTTCCAACGAGCATTATAATGGCTACAACAAGCCCACTATAGAACTGCAACAATACCTGGCTAGCAGATCGCTGCCTCCTTAGGTTTATACCAAACCTACCAATGTAGCATACATTCCACCCCGGTATACCATACCGTACCATCAATTAGAGTAGTGGGCCATCACCCAATATTTCTCTAACACCAATGGACATCCCGGTGTCCTTACTCAACCACAATGCAATCCTAATCCATTAGGATTTATTCCACACCTTCATGTGTGGGTGTGACCATGTCCACCATACGTCACATCGGTATATGCAAGTAGTTTCCTCAATAACTACTCCTACCACCAATCACTTGGCCATAGCCATCCCAATGAGTATATCCAAAGGTACCACTACTCGTAAAATATTTACCTCAATAATGTGTTGCGGTACACTTACCTGTACAGCGCATCCATTTATTCATCGAGCAAATCTGCTCGGCATAAGGTAGGGTGCTTATCAGGCCGGATCAATCCGGACCCGGCACGGAACCGAACCGATTAGTTCGGTCCAAAACCAAAATCGGTTACCTGACTAATCGGTTCCGGTTCGCCCCGGAACCGGTAAGAAACCGGTCCGAGGCGGTTCCAGGGAACCAAACCGGTAGCATCACCGGTTACGGTGCTACCGGTTTGGTTCCGATTCCGGAACCAGAATTTGTGTCAGCATGGCAACGGCTTTATAGCCGTTGCCATGCGGGCTCTTTAGCCGTTGCCAATGTTCATTTTCCTTTTTTTTTAATTTTTTTTTAAATTATAAATATGTGTGTTGTGTTTTGTAATTCCCCACAATTCATTCTTGCAAAGTTGTATACGTCAATCTCATTTTTTTCTCTCAATTGTGCTATCTACAATTTACTTATATTATAATGACATCTTCATCTAGCACTAGCAGCGGCGTTGGTCGTAGCCGGGGTCGCAGTCGGGGTCTCGTCCCGGGTCGTCTATCACTGAGTTCATCTTTGACAATGAATTTGCATGTGCAAATTCCTGAGTTAAATGAAAGTTGATTTTTTTGCTGACCTCGATGTTGGTGGTTCTATGAACGTCGGACCGCAACAACCCGAACAACCTGCCGAACCTCCTGCTGCCCAATCCCAAGAGAGACAACAAGTGGAGTCATCCGGAGCCACTATAGCGGCGAGTAGACAACCGACTCTTGCCAAAAGAAGTAATATATGAGATCATTTTGAACTCGCTAAAAAAGAAGTTACTAATGAATCTGTTGCAATATGTAAATTATGTAAGATACAATATTCATATAAAGCTGGTGGTGCCAGTGGAGGCACCGGAACATTTAAAAAATATTTAGAGGGGGGGAAAACACTCCTTTTAAAAATAATCCTTTGTGATTTCTTTCGGATTAGTGAAAGAAATCTGTTTTCTAATCAACTTTTCTGCAGAACAGACCACTGAATAATTTAGTACGGAACGGCCTGTTCTTAGGCTAGTAAGAACGGCTCGATGGCTTGAAAAGTATAACAGGTACAAAATGATAAAAGACAGAATATGTTTCTGGAAGTTCGAAGATGGTGTAATCCTTCTACGTCTCCCCTTCTTTCCAATTAAGGAAGGATTCCACTAGAAGACTTTGATTTATACAATCCTATTGTACAAACCCAATTCAGCTGGATTTACCTCACTACCAGACTGAAACTCCTAGTCTCTCGATCTGTTCAGACACACTCTGTCTGACAGTTACAATTGATTCTCACTTCTCTATCTTAGTACAGAATACAAAAGATAGACTTAAGTCTATGCACACAATGATCCTAAGATGATCAAATATTACAATATGCTTGTGCTTATGAAGATTTTCAGCTCGAGAATGTCTGAGCTTGTAAGCTTGTGCTATTTAGCTTTCTTTTGCGTTTTTTCGATTTTTCAGACCCCTTTCTTGAGCTCTTCTGTTGCATCCTTATATAGTTGTATGTACCAAAGACATTATTTCCCTTTATGTGCAACTCTTGACTCTGCTCAAACTCTGAGTACGCTACAGTCTTATTCTTTTGGGCACTTGCCATTCTGGTTCATGCTTTCGGCGACTGTCAGGTAAGCTCTTCTTTGTCTTCTTACCTTTTATGGTAATCTTCAGTCCTTGGTCTTTTTCAGCATTAATTGCAACAATAAATGCTTCAATAAATAGCCGTTAATGATTCAGACTGAAGAGCAAATCTAATTCAGCCTTGTCTACTCTGATCTGATAATAGTTGAGCTGTTCTGAAGCTTCGATCTGGTCAGGCTGATGTTCATCGTTCCGTTCTGATTTGCGATATACCATTTCAGCTTGATCTGCTTTGAGCGATCGATCTGGTCCGTCTGATTTCTAGCGATCCGTTCTGATTTGTTTTGTCATCTTTAAAATCCGGAACTAACAAATTCCCCCTTCTTGATGATGACAAAACCTAGCTTCTAAATCTTTTTATTCAGTCTTTTAAGAACTCTGAAGCGTATACTTGCAGATCAATTACTTCTTCTTGTTCAAAATAAATGAACAAAGTTAAGTTGAAGTTCGGATTGATTAAGCCGTTAAGTTCAAAATAAATGAACGAGGACTTAACTAAGAACTCTGATTTTTATTGAGCAAAAAATCTTATATACAATTACAGACAAGTCTGACTTATATATAGACCGCTACTTTCTTGCTGAAGACTGAGGTGGCTTGAAGTCCTTTCTCTTTTCCCCCTTTTTGTCAGCAGCAATCTCTTGAAGAAAGTCGACAATCTGGGCGAGCTGAGCGCTGATAGCATCAAAACGAGTGTCTTGAGCAAGAAGGGACTTGGCGATGGAGGCTCGAACTTCAGTGGCCAGCTCGATCTGTTCTTTTCTCAGACTTTTTTTATATGTAGCTTGCTGAGAGAACAGATCATTCAGTCCACGCTGAATGCTGCTAATGTTGGCTGTCATCTTCTCTTTGAAGGATTCAAAATCCAAGAATGGAGTCCTCTGACTTTGATGAACTTCTATGACTCGTTGAGAGAGAGATAGACAGTTATCCGAAAGGTGTTGAAGGGACTTGGCCAGAGATGGAGCTTCATCAGATAAACGGCTTGGAGAGAGATCAGATGACGATAAGGCATGATCATCTTCTGCGGCAATTGGTATAAGTGAAGTCATGGCAGATTGGCGTGTTTCGGACCGGATCAAGGTGACCAAGTCCGATAAACTTCAGCAGACTGATCCGGAGGAGTGATAGGTCTGGTAGGCTCCTCAACCTGTAATGCGGCAACAACAGTGGACACCACCAGATTCGGATCGACGAAGTCTAGGGAGATGACTGTTGTATGTGCGGCGGTTGGACTGTGCTGAATTTGGGAGACTGAGGGTGCAATGGGGATGGAAGTTGTGGGAGAGTCCAACAATACATCCATTGCTTCAGTTTCAGCTGCAGACGGAGCATTAGTCAGTGGCTGCTCCGCTGTCTGCTTCACTGCCTGCTCCGCTGACTCAGAAGGAATTTGCTCAAGGAATGGTTCAGCCAAAGTCATGCTTGCAGATGGGTGATCCGGGCTGGGAACTGGAGTGGATACGTTAAGCTTCTGTCGTTGAAAACGAACAGCCAAATGAAGAGCATGAACATCCATTTCCAGCTGAGCAATGACGGCACCATCATCTTTGGCAGTCGGATTGCTCGGATCAAAATTCGCCTTCTTAGCTGCAATGAGCAGATTTGCCAGTCTGAATCTTTGGTTGGCCTGGAACAGATCTTTGCGATGCACAGCAATTCTGACGTCGTCAGTCTCTGTCCCCTTAAGGACTTCTTGTTCCATCTTTTGTAATCTTCTCAGCTTTTCGAAGAACATATCAATGTGGTTGATCGTTCTGTACTCAACATATTCATCAAACACCACAGTGAGCTCCTTGACCTTTTCTTCAACATCTTCCATAGCGATGTCGAGGGCTGTTTGATCGGCTGATTTGGGTTTTGAGGAGAGGGATTCAGTGAGGATTGCCTTGCCTTTGCCGGTGGGAGATGAAGTCTTGATCCCCGATTGGGTGTAGTCTCCCAATTCAGTGATAACAATGCCTTTGACCACAGGAATGACAGAAGGGACTCTGATGGTTACTTTGGGTACAGTGGTTGGAGCTGTTGAAGGTTGGGTTGTAGTTTGGGGTGCAGGGGTGGCTTTTGTGGGAGGCAATATAGGTAAGGTTTTAAGAGGTAAGGTTTTGATTGACTTGGTGATCTGGGTTCTTGGCTTCTTAGGAGGGGGTTTGGCTGGAGATGAAGGAGCAGACTGAGTTTCCTCGGAGTCAGTCTGAATAGTCAATTTACGCTTGACTCGAGTCTTTCGAGCAGCAGCATGTTCTTCTCCTTGTTCAATCTTGACAGCCACCAGATCGGAAGAAGTGGGTGGAGCACCTTTGGACTTCAGTAGTGCCAATCCCTTGGGGTTGAGAATTTTAAAGGGACTCAAAGCAGACGGCTTCCCCAGCTCGATGTTCAAAGTCTCCAAAAGCTTGCTGAGAGGAACTGCAAAGCAGACAGCCTGTTTGGAGGCGATAACTATTTCAAGCAAAACTTCAAACAAGATTGCAGACCAATTCATCTTTTGACCCGAGTGAATAGTAGCCATGGCCCGGAATTTCTCGGCAGTAACAGCGTCATAGCTTCCGGCTTTCCCCAAAAGTGGCTTGCCAACAATCTCGCATAAAACTTGGAAATGAAAGAACATTTCCTTCTTCTTGAATGATGGTTGCAGTCGATGGCCAAAAATGGATACCTTCCCCTCGAGATCGGTGATAGTGGCCTGAGGAATGTGGCCAAAGTCAGTCAGTCCGGTGTTGGGAAGACCAAAGGTCTTTGCCAGCGTCGACTGAGAAATGTCAAATGATTTGCCCTTGACGGTGGTGGAGATGAACGTCTTCTGAGATACAACATTGGCAAACAACTCTCGAATCTCCGACTCGTAAACCACCGTCCCACATTCCAGAAAGTTCCTCAATCCAGAAGACTCCAAGGATTTGAACATGGAGACCATTTCTGGATCTTCAGCCCTGTAGATTTCATTGAACTCAACAAATAGAGAATTGTGAGTGATAGTAGCCATTTGAGTGTAATGAAGAATACAGAGAAATTGAAAATATATGAGAGTTAGAAAACAGACAGCAGTATTTTGTAAAAAGTGAATGAAAGTGAAATGTTCAGCCCGCTAGATAGGAGAGAGAAGACACGTGTCTTTATCTCGATGACTGATATTTAAATAATTCAAAATAAACGGAGAGGATGATAGAGAGATAAGGCGGTTAACATTGCAATCAGTCCGGGCTGTTTTGACCAGACAGATCATGGGATAACATCAGATTTGACATAGATCGGTCTGAAAGTTTGGACCGATCTGTGTCTTTCTGATCATTGTATTATCGATCTGTGCTAGCATATAATATTTAAAAGCGAAAAAAAAGATACATCTAAAACATCAGGATAAGTCTATTAAACCAAGAATTTGACGAAAATAATTAAACTTAGCCTCAGGAAGTGGTTTGGTGAAGATATCTGCTGCTTGCTGGTCTGTTGAAATATGCTCGATCCGAATTTCCTTTTTGCCAACATGATCTCGAATAAAAATGATGTCTGATATCAATATGCTTTGTTCGAGAGTGCAAAACTGGATTATACGTTATAGCAATTGCACTGGTGTTGTCACAAAATATTGGAGATTCAACAACTTGAATGCTATAGTCTTTGAGTTGGTGTTGAATCCAGAGCATTTTAGCGCAACAGCTTCCAGCGGCAAGATATTCTGCCTCAGCTGTAGATGTGGCAATAGATGTTTGCTTCTTGCTAAACCAAGAGATCAATCTTTCACCTAAGAATTGACATGTTCCACTGGTGCTTTTGCGATCAATCTTACAGCCAGCATAGTCAGCGTCTGAATATCCGATTAAGCTGAAGTTTGAATCTTTGGAATACCAAAGACCAACGTTTTGAGATCCTTTTAAGTATTTAAGAATGCGCTTAGCAGCAATAAAGTGTGATTGCTTTGGATCTGACTGAAATCTAGCGCACATGCAGACTGAGAACATTATATCAGGCCGGCTCGCTGTAAGATACAAGAGCGATCCGATCAGTCCTCGATACATAGATACTTCAACTGCTGTTCCCCCTTCGTCTTTATCTAGCTTGATTGAAGGACTCATTGGAGTTGATGCAGTTGAACAAGTTTCCATTCCGAATCTTTTGAGAAGCTCTTTGGTATACTTGGTCTGATTTATGAAAATGCCATTGCTGAGCTGTTTGACTTGGAGACCCAGAAAGAATAAAAGTTCTCCCATCATACTCATCTCAAACTGTCCCTGCATTAACTTAGAGAATTTCTCACATAATTTGGGGTTAGTTGACCCAAAAATGATATCGTCAACATAAATTTGAACTAATAAAGTATGTTCCCCCTTAATAAATTTAAATAGAGTTTTATCCACTGAGCCGATCTGAAAATCGTGGTTCAGCAGAAATTGAGACAGAGTGTCATACCAGGCTCTTGGAGCTTGTTTCAGTTCATATACTGCTTTATTCAGTAGATATACATGATCTGGAAATGAGTGGTTCTGAAATCCAGGAGGTTGCTCAATGTAGACTTCCTCCTGAAGCTTACCATTAAGAAAGGCACTCTTAACGTCCATTTGATATACTTTGAAGTCTTTAAAAGCAGCATAAGCAAGAAATATTCGGATTGCTTCAAGTCTGGCGACTGGTGCAAAACCTTCTTCTTGTCGGAATCCTTGCGCCACCAGTCTGTCCTTGTTTCTAACCACAACTCCATCTGCATCTAGCTTGTTTCTGAAAACCCATGTGGTTCCAATAACAGGCAGATCACTAGGCCTGGGGGTTAGACTCCAGACTTGATTTTGTTCAAATTGATTAAGCTCCTCTTGCATGGCTTTAATCCAGTTGTAAACAGTCAAAGCTTCATCAATCTTTTTAGGATCCAGATTAGATATGAAAGCGGCATGAGTGAATTCATCCATCATCTGTCCTCTGGTTCTTATAGGTGCAGAAGGACTTCCAATTACTAGATCAGGCGGATGCCTCTTTGTCCATCGATAGCTTGATTCTGGATTATCTGGTCCAGAAGGATGAGTAGTAGCCGCATTATCAACATCTGCTTTAACATTAGAGTTTAGAACTTCCGGATCGGCTCGATCTGAAGGAGCTTCATTGCCTTGATCCGGTCTATCTGGTACTTCTGGTTCCGGTGGATTATCTCTTGACCTGTTAGCTACAATCTCATCATCACTGTTAGCTTCGAGATGGATATTTTCCATCTGATTTTGAATTGATTCCTTGTTACCCTCAATCCATAAAGATTCATCAAACACTACATGAACTGATTCTTCTACAGTTAAAGTACGATTATTGAAGATGCGAAAAGCTTTACTATTGGATGAATATCCTAAGAATATCCCATTATCTGATTTAGCTTCGAATGTTGTAAGATGATTCTTACAATTATTGTGAACGAAGCATTTGCAGCCAAATACGTGAAGGTGAGAGATAGACGGTCTGTTACCAGTCCATACTTCATATAGAGTAAGATTCAACTTCTTGTTAATCATAGACCGATTTTGAGTGTAGCAAGCAGTATTTACAGCTTCTGCCCAGAACTTTTGTGAAATTCCAGAATCTACAAGCATTGTCCTTGCTGCCTCTTTAAGCGTTCTGTTCCTTCGTTCTACAACTCCATTTTGTTGAGGAGTTCGAGCGGCTGAAAATGCATGCTTAATTCCTTGATCTTCTAGAAAGGATTCAAGATGCTGATTTGAGAATTCAGTGCCTTTGTCACTTCGAATCCTATCTATGCTTGATGATTTCTCATTCTGAGTGCGTTTCAGCAGCTTGATCAACTTCGGACCGGTCTTATCTTTACTGCTCAAAAATATAGTCAATGTAAAACGTGAGTAATCATCAATAACAATAAGAGTATACCACATTCCCCCTAAACTTGTTATTGGTATAGAACCAAACAAGTCCATATGTAATAGTTCTAAGCAGCGTGAGGAGGATTTGGCATTCTTGTTTTTGAAGGATGATCTGATCTGTTTGCCCATTTGGCAAGCTTCACAGATCTTATCCTTAGCAAAATCGATCTGGGGCAGACCGACAACTAAATCATGTTTACACAGGCTAGAGATAGTCTTAAAGTTGAGATGATTCAAGCGTTTATGCCATAGCCAGTGTTTATTATCATTATTCGCGATGAAGCAAGTAGGATTATCAGGTTGAGCAAAATTCCAGTTAATCTTATATGTATTTCCATTTCTGATTCCTACAAGCATGGTCATACCGTCTGACGATTTAATAGTGCAAGTGTGTTTGTGAAATTCTACAGCATAACCATTATCACATAGTTGACTTATACTGATCAAATTATAGCATAAATTTTCAACTAACAGCACATCATTGATAGTAATGTTACCATGGACAATCTTACCCTTGCCCACGGTCTTACCCTTTGAGTTATCCCCGAAGATGATCTTGGGTCCAGTACATTCTGTGACTTCAGACAGCAGCTCGACGTTTCCAGTCATGTGACGAGAACACCCACTGTCTAAGTACCAGTCTGATATTTGATTCTTCGGTACCTGTCATCAAACATAATTATTGTTGGTACCCAATCCTACTTGGGTCCAGAACGGATTAGCCCTTTGGGAACCCACACCTGTATTAGCTTTAATGGCTTGTGTGTGTCTGGTGTGCTGTGAGCTGATCTGTTTCGATGTTGTGTGTGATAATGTGTGCGATATGGAAACCTTTGATTCTTATGAGGTAATCTATATCTTCGTTGAACTGGTTTTGAGTTATAGTAATTGGATGGTCTTCCTTGCCTTAGATCTTGCACCTTTAGATTTGGTCTGATAGACACAAAGCTTGCTGGTGCCTTTTCTTTGGCTTGGTTAACGTACCCAATTCCTCTTCTCAAACCTTGATCCCCGAAGGAGACTCCCATTCGAATTGTAGGTGCTTCAGTTTCATATATTGTGCTGGATTTAACAAATGTCATTTGTTTGATTTTGTTCTTTACCAGCAACAGATCAGATTCATCTTTGGTGCAGTCTTTTATATCAAAGCCTATGCCGGTGACATCACCGAGATTTCTTTGTACCTCTTGCAATTCTTCCAGTGATGCTCTTGATTTTGTCCATGTTTTGAAAATATGAGAAAGCTTAGCATTTTGTGTCCTAATTCTCTTGTTTTCTTCATGGAGCTGATCGTAAGAGATTTTCAGCTTATTCAGCTCGATCTGTAGATTATTGCACTCACCTAGCTCAGAGCAGCTTGGTTTGATGTGCTCATCTATTTGATCATTGGTTTTAGCTTTAGTTTTCTCAAATGATTCAGCTAAGATTCTATAATCATTAGCCATGTATTGCAGTGCGGACATAAGCTCTTCTCGTGTGAATTCATTTGAGTCAAGATCGAGTACCTCGTCTGTTTGACTCATTTCTTCGTCCGCCATAAGACATTGAATATCTTCCTCGCTTTCGCTGGATGAATATTCGGAGCTTTCTGAATCTGAGTCAGTCTGAATCCACTTGATGTTTCCTTCCTCTGCTACTAGGACCTTTTGGGACTTCCCATGGTGATTTTTACGATCTTTGTAGTGCTTCTTTTTCTTGTCATCATGATGCTTCTCTTTACGTTCTTCTTCCTTCGGTCTGGTGCAATATGCAATAAAGTGTCCGGTCTTACCACAATTGTAGCAAGCCTGATCATTAACAGCATCGTCTTTTCTTGATTTATAATGATGAGAATGTTTAAAATTCCTTTTATTCTTAGACATAAATTTACCAAATTTCTTGATAAATAATGACATAGCATCATTACTTATCTGTTCGATAGATCGATCTGTTGTGGGGGTGGTCTGGTCTGGAATGGCTGCCAGTGCTTTGTTTGGTTGAGAGATGAATGGCTCTGCTTCGCCTCTGGTGATCAGTTCGAACTCATATGCCTTAAGATCTGCGAACAGATCATGAAGTTCAACTTTGTTCAGATCTTTAGACTCCCTCATTGCAATGGTCTTTACATCCCATTCTTTTGGCAGAGCTCTCATTACTTTCAGAGTAATCTCTCTGTTAGAGTATTCCTTGCCCAGACCATTTAGTTCATTGATAATACCAGTAACTCTTTCATCAAACTCGTTTAGAGTTTCTCAAATCTTCATTTTTATGCTCTCAAATCTTTGAAGAGCAACAATCAGCTTGTTTTCCTTGGTCTGGTCGTTCCCTTCACATAGCTGTGCTATCTTCTCCCAAATTTCTTTGGCAGTAGAGCACATTTTGATTTTACTGAACATATTCTTGTCCAACGTCTTGAACAAGATGTCTTTGGCAACGTTGTCTAGATTTGCTTTCTTTCTTTCTTCATTCGTCCAGAGGGATCTGTCCTTCTCGACCATTTGGGGTTCACCACCAGTAATGGAGGCTGCTGTATTGACTTTCAGAATCTTCACTGGTCCATCAGTGATGACGAACCACATATCGTCATCCTGTGCTGCCAGATGAGTTTGCACTCTGATTCTCCAATCATCATAGTCTTCTTTTGAGAACATAGGAATTTTGTTGAATGATGCCATCAGCTCAAGTGTCTTTGTGATGATTAAGACGACCTGCTCTGATACCACTTGTTAGGATCGGTCCGGAGTGTTTAGAGGTGGGGTGGGGGGGGTGAATGAACACTCATATTAAAAATAATCCTTTGTGATTTCTTTCGGATTAGTGAAAGAAATCTGTTTCTTAATCAACTTTTCTGCAAAACAGACCACTGAATAATTTAGTGCGGAACGGTCTGTTCTTAGGCTAGTAAGAACGGCTCGATGGCTTGAAAAGTATAACAGGTACAGAATGATAAAAGACAGAATATGTTTCTGGAAGTTCGAAGGTGGTGTAATCCTTCTACGTCTCCCCTTCTTCCAATTAAGGAAGGATTCCACTAGAAGACTTTGATTTATACAATCCTGTTGTACAAACCCAATTCAGCTGGATTTACCTCACTACCAGACTGAAACTCCTAGTCTCTCGATCTGTTCAGACACACTCTGTCTGACAGTTACAATTGATTCTCACTTCTCTATCTTAGTACAGAATACAAAAGATAGACTTAAGTCTATGCACACAATGATCCTTAGATGATCAAATATTACAATATGCTTGTGCTTATGAAGATTTTCAGCTGAGAATGTCTGAGCTTGTAAGCTTGTGATGTTTAGCTTTCTTTTGCGTTTTTCGATTTTTCAGACCCCTTTCTTGAGCTCTTCTGTTGCATCCTTATATAGTTGTATGTACCAACGACATTATTTCCCTTTATGTGCAACTCTTGACTCTGCTCAAACTCTGAGTACGCTACAGTCTTATTCTTTTGGGCACTTGCCATTCTGGTTCATGCTTTCGGCGACTGTCAGATAAGCTCTTCTTTGTCTTCTTACCTTTTATGGTAATCTTCAGTCCTTGGTCTTTTTCAGCATTAATTGCAACAATAATAAATGCTTCAATAAATAGTCGTTAATGATTCAGACTGAAGAGCAAATCTAATTCAGCCTTGTCTGCTCTGATCTGATAATAGTTGAGCTGTTCTGAAGCTTCGATCTGGTCAGCCTGATGTTCATCGATCCATTCTGATTTGCGATATACCATTTCAGCTTGATCTGCTTTGAGCGATCGATCTGGTCAGTCTGATTTCTATCGATCCGTTCTGATTTGTTTTGTCATCTTTAAAATCCGGAACTAACAATCTATATTATGAAATAAAGAAAAAATATATTGAATTTGTGCTGAATATTGGGGAACTTTTACAACATGAAAAAAAATTCAAATATTGTTTCTTTTAAAAAAATAACCGGTTCGGACCGGATCGATCCGAAACCGGGTCTGATCCAGTTCCTTAACGGATCCATAACCGGCCCGATCTGTTAAGCACCCCTAGCATAAGGGTCTCATCAATCGGTGACGCAGACGCCACCTTGTGGGCACCATCGGCACTCAAACCATACGACTAAATACATATACCTAGATGTATTTTTCATCGTAGCGACATCACACGTCCTCATAGAGCATCCACTATGTCATCGTCATCCAGTGACGGTACATGTCAATACATGACATCCACAATAACATCGTCAACCCGTGACAGTACATGTCAATACATGACATCCACAATAACATCGTCAACCCGTGACGGTACATGTCAATACATGGCATCCACAATAACGCCAACAAAATAGCAATATACCATAACTCATCGCTAACAAGATAGCGGTATACCTGTATTCATTGCTCAACGGCGGTACGCAATCAGCACCCATCGCTCAAAAGCGGCACAATCCCTTGCCACGTACATAGCGGCATAACCTATCGCTATACAATCAACGGCATAAACCCTCGCTATAAAATCAGCGGTATGAAACATTACTATATAATCAGCGGAATGAGCCCTAGTATATAATCAGCGGAATGAGCCCTAGTATATAATCAGCGGCATGAAACATCACTATATATAATCAGCGGAATAGACCCTCGCTAGAATCAGCGTAATAGACCCTAGCTATAGAATCAGCGGAATAGACACTCGCTATAGAATCCGCGGAATAAATCCTCGCTATAGGATCATCGGAATGAAACATCGCCAATTTCCATAATTAATAAAAAGTCCAATCATTTACAAATGATTATAGATATCACACGTATCTAAACAATAATTTCACAGTTCCATTTCATCGCTTGCTCAGTAGCAACGACATTCATTACCGATGTTCGCTCCATAGCAATAACATCTCAACCATTGCTCGCTTCATAGCGGCACCATATATTTCACCATACATACCCATTTATTGCAATTACAATTTACCATGCATTCAACATTTGCGATAAGATTAAGGTTATGCTAGTACGTTATACGTACCTATGATTCTGTAGTCCAAACCAAACCTTGCCTTAGTTCCGCGATCCAATGGGTTATGTGCTAAACATAATTAACAATTCATAATTAATTACAAGCATGCAACCACGTGCCCAAGCACGTTCACAACCTCCAATTATATCGTCAATCCATGACGATTAACCATTTTAAAAGACTCCGGGTGAAGCATGCATTGATTCCATAACAACAACACAATATTAACAACAAAACAGAGCATCTCGATCGATCAACCAAATGTGCTCGATCGATCGAGAGCTCCAGCAAAAATATGCCCAAAAATCTTCTTTGCTCGATCGATCGAGCAGACTTCTCGATCGAACGATCGACCATCTCGATCGATCGAGAACTTTGCTCGATCGATCGAGCGTACTGTTCATCGTCGTCAATTTTGTTAACATCGCGCGATCGATCGGTGGCCCTTCGCCGATCGATCGACGAGTACTGAAATGGCCCAAAAATGGCGTTTTTGAGTTTAAAACCCCCAGAAAACAATCCCAACACCCATTAAACAATTAATCCTCAACATAAACACCATAAAACTCCTTAAACATTCCAACCCAAAAATCTTTTAAAATCTCAAAAGCTCAAACCCAACACTACACATGCCCAAACTCTACAATACCATAATCAATAAGAAGATAGAGATGAGGGGAAGAAGATTAACAACTTATCTTCAAGAAACCTTGCTCCGAGATCGAGCCTTGCTCGATTTTGCTCCAAGGAGAAAAGAGAGGGGAAAAGGGTTGGGGGAGAGATGGAACGTGAGGGAGAGAGAGAGAATGAAACGCCAACCGATTGAACACCGAGTCCAATTGGTATATATAGTACCAAGGCTAAAAAATCCCGAGTTCTCCACAAATACATCATGACTCAATAAAATCATTTGTGTTCAATAATTACATCTCAATCTCAAATTTACCAGCCCCAATACAAGGCACCCCAGACCTCAAATCCCACCAAAAATCTAATTCCAAGGTTTATTACCAAGAATACAATCTCAACCCTTGGATCCAATGACTCCAAATACTGGATTTAAAATCCTCAGGAGTCCCAACACCGTAATTAATTCATAATTGCCACAATTAAAATCCATTAATGATCATTATCACACCAAGATTTACACCATTAATTCCCGGGCATCACACTATATCTGCATTTTATTCGGAGGAGATTATGCTGAATGGATTGAATATATAGATATGGTGTGTGTTGGCATGGGTCGCCTCGTACATATATCCCCGTACACGGACACGGGGACACAAATTTATAAACATAAAAAAACAAATACCACTCAAACTATATAAACATAAAAAAACAAATACCACTCGATGTACTACAAATATCACTCATACTACACACAACTACATAAAAAATGTATACTTTTTAAAACAATTTTCTGTAATAAAAAAGTTGTTTTTTTAAAAAAAAATCTTTAAAATGTTTTTTTGTAAAAAAATCAATTTTTTGTGTCTTGCCGTGCCTACTAATTAGCGCATTAGATTAAACATTTCTTACATATAATAATTGAATTATCCACTAATTATATAAAACTCAAATTAAAAAAAAAATTAATGAGGATTGAGAAACACGATTATGGTTCGTGTTTCTTTCTCCTCATTTAAAAAAATTTAAATGAGTTTTAAATTTTGAGGAGAGAGAAAAGCCTCTAAAATAAAATAAATAAATTTTGAGGAGAGAGAAGCGCGAACCCGAATCGCGTTTCTCTCTCCTCATTAAAAAAAATTTAAGAGGTGAGAGAAACGCGAACCCGATTCGCGTTTCTCTCCCCATTTAAAAAAAACATGTAAGTAAGAATCACGATCCTGGTTTGCGAATCACGCTATAAACCTAACATTTTTTTTAACTTTATTTTTTTAATTTTTTAATATTATTAATTGGCCCTGAAGTTCTTGATGTTAAATTGAATCGAGCTCTTTCTATCTTGTCAAATGTTTTAGCTGGTTGTACTCAAATATTTTAATTTGTACAATAGCACGTAAGTCCTGTTTTGATAGTTTTTATGTACTTGTCCTAACAATTTTTTCGAAATAATCACACCTTACTTACCTAACACTTGTTATATATCAAACCTAACACTTGGTTATATATCAACAAATATAGGTAGTGATAATATACAAATCGACATATGTCTTGATAGTTTCCACCTGAGATAATTGTTATTTCTCCAATAGTATACAAACCACTACTATTATTACTAAAATCTCAATATAAAATTTTTGAAAAAAAACATTACCAAAATGATTAGATTACCATATAATTTGGAACAAAAATCTTTAATGTTTTTAACAAAATTCAGAGATCTTACAAGTGTATGCAAGCACAAAATTGAGAGATCTTACAAGATTTTAACAAAATCTTCCCTTTTTGAGTTAAAATTAGGACATAATAATAGAGAAATATTATTGTCAGAGTAATTATTATTGTTTAACATTATTCTGCAAACAACAACAATTACTCCGTCAATCATTCAAATGCACCAAAATGGTACTTAAGGGATGCACATGAGAACTATTTACTAAGCGGTTAATGATTAAAAAAGATTAAGCCCCCCTATGCTAATAGCATTTACTCGATTCCAATATTAAGTATCTATTATTTACTACATCTTTCTTGTATACTAATTTCTACATGAATCTATAGTAATTACATGGGTTTCATAATACATAATTATATTTTATCTCTTGTTTTTAGTGAATCCCGCATACCAATTATTATAAATTCTAATTATATTAAGTATATATTATTTATTTTGGTCGCATCATGAAAAGATTAACTACCCCCTCTCATGCTTTGGCATGCATCGTTATTAAATATCATTATCAAAAACTTTTAAAAAGTTAGACTTGTCATACATGTATGGATTTTATGGCTTGTTAGAAACAAGATGGTATTTGAACATCATAACTTTTCTGCTCAGAATGTTAGTGATACTATAAAAATAATGATATAGTCATGGTTTAAGGCAAATAGATTGCACTTTATTCGGTCAATGATTAGTTTACAAATCCTAGATTGCGTCTAGCTTAAAATAATGTTCTTGGAATGGTAAGATCAGAAGAGATAAAATAAGGAATGAAGATATTCGAGCTGGAATATGTTTGACTTGCATAGAATATAAGATGCAAAAAAGTCATTTACATTAGTTTGGTCACGTACGATGTAGGCCAAGTAACGCACGTGTATGTTGAGTATAGTCCATGGATTTAGGCCCTTTGACGAGACAATGGGACAACCGAAGAATATATAACTCGAAGTTATATACAAAGATCTAGGGGGTCCAAAAGAATCAATAATGATATTTGGACCAAAAAAAGCTATTGGATAAGACTGATGTATGTACACGACCCGACTTGATTTCATCTATAATTCATATAACATACACTAATCTATTGAAATTAAAGACTTAGTTGTTGTTTTATTGTATATGGGCTTGACTACCCATTGCACTTATGTACAATAAATTTTTTGGCATATCCAAAAAAAAAAGAACATAACCGATCAAAAAATAATAATAATAAAAAACAAAAATCATACATATACATACGTGCACATATACACTTATATATACAACTATTATATACAAGAAAAAATATATAGAATCTTTCTCTTGATCACAACATCAACATTTAATATTTTCTTCAATTTGAAAATATTATAAGCTCTTTCAAAGAAAGAAAAAAAAAAATATATATATATATATATATATATACACGTAAAATGAAAAAAGATAATCACAAAGCCATTCGTTTCCTCTTCACTCTTTTCACTTGATCAACCGCCACCACCGTCAGCTTTCTTCATTCTTAATTCTTGAAATTGACAATTCTTATCCATGCCATGAAACTTGAATTCCTATAACAAATCCAAAGTTTACGTATCAAATCCAAGAAATTAGCACTGAAGATGGTAGACAGGCTTCCATCTTTTCGCCGCAGATGGCCTAAATACTCCGCCAGAAAGTACATTTCTTGGGCAACCATTTTCGCCGCTTTCATCATTTTCTTGAGCATCTATACTCGATTTCCTCGACAATTATCCACCGAACTGCGCGTCAGCATCACATGGGGTGGGCGGAAATGGAAAGAACAGGTGCTAATGTCGGCCAAACCCTGCAAAGAAACTGGCCATTTCACCGTCCTCGTCACCGGTGCTGCCGGGTTCATCGGATCCCACGTATCCGTCGCACTAAAGCTACGTGGAGACGGAGTTGTGGGACTCGACAACTTCAACAATTACTACGATCCTTCACTTAAAAGGGCTCGCCAAAAACGACTCAATAACATCGGAATCTTCATTATAGAAGGAGACATCAACGATTCAAGCCTGTTGAAAAAACTCTTCAAATTCGTCAAATTCACCCACGTCATGCATTTAGCTGCTCAAGCTGGGGTTCGTTATGGCTTGAAGAATCCAACCTCGTACATTCATAGCAATGTCGCTGGATTTGTAGCCATTCTTGAGGCCTGCAAATCAGCGAACCCTCAACCGGCGATCGTATGGGCTTCATCAAGTTCAGTCTACGGACTTAATTCAAAAAAACCATTTTCAGAAACAGATCAAACGGATCAACCCGCGAGCTTATACGCAGCAACAAAGAAATCCGGCGAAGAAATCGCACACGTATATAACCATATATACGGTCTTTCTATTACCGGACTAAGATTCTTTACGGTTTACGGGCCATGGGGCAGGCCAGACATGGCTTACTTCTTCTTCACAAAGGATATACTACAAGGGAATCCGATAACGATATACGAAGGGCGGAATGAAGAAACCGTGGCAAGAGATTTCACGTACATTGATGATATAGTGAAGGGTTGTTTGGCTGCAATGAATACTGCAGAAAAGAGTACAGGGAGTGGAGGGAAGAAGAAGTGTAAGGCCCAATTACGCGTGTTTAATCTTGGGAATACATCTCCGATTACCGTCAAGAAGCTTGTTCGAATATTGGAGAGATTGTTGAAGGTGAAGGCGCAGAAGAAGGTCCAGCCATTGCCGGTAAACGGGGACGTTTCGTTTACACATGCTGATATCAGTTATGCTACGAGGGAGCTCGACTATAGGCCAAGGACGGATTTGGAGACAGGGTTGAAGAAATTTGTTGGTTGGTATTTGGAATATTATGGTTCTGGTCTGGATATGGGAAGAAGGATTCTTGATGGTTTTTGAAAGGATTGCGCTGTAGATATCACAGGTTTGATCTCACTAAGAATGTTACATGAGGGAACAGTTACTTCTCGCTCACAGGACCTCTATAATCAAGATTTGGGTTTACATATTTTCTTACATTGATTGATTGCACATTGGTGACATTTCAGATTCAATTACTAGGTTCCAAAAAGATTGTCATTCATTATGGATATAATAATATACATAAAATTGATTCATATCCTTCCTTACGTAAAATTTATATTTTCACAGTATTAAAGATACATGGGGTTTCAACTTAAAATTAATTGGCAATGAATGAAGTAATCCATGTATCTTATAAAGATCTAGCATAACTTATAAACTCCCGATGTGGGATAATTCTCTATAAAATCCCTACGCGTGATATTATATAAGTCAAACACGTGGATTGATAAAACAGATGACTGTAAGCATGCAGGCGGAATAGCCAATCACATGACAAGTCTGCTCTGATACTATGTTAAGGATACACAGGGTTCCAACTCAAAATCAATTGGCAATGGGTGGAGTAGTACATCTATATCTTATAAAGAGCTGTCATAATTTGTAAACTCTCAATATGAAACAATTCTTAACAGAGTATATGTAATATAAAATAAAATGCAAATAATATGGCAAAAGCAAAATTTGAAATTGTATGGCGTCAAAAAAGATGGAAAAATCCAAAGTTATATTTTTGCCTCTTCATGACTTGTTTGTTTGTTTGCTATAAAATAGATTTTCCAGGTCAATTATCTAACTTATTATCAGAATTTCCGTTAAAAAGTGTTGGAAAGACCCAAAAGAATAAAGGGGGAATAAATAGAGGTAACCTATAACTTTGAGACCAGTATCAAGTATCACTGACAAATCGTTACATACTGTGACAACAATCACGAACACTTGCTCCACGTGTCGCAGATCTCAGGTTGCTTTACATTTTCCGCAATGCTACTAAAATGTCCACAATCGTGACAATAAATACGAGCAATACGTGTTTACAATTGCTTATTTAAAACATTTTTTATGTTATTTTTATTTAAATATGAAAAAAATTAATTTTAAGCAAAAACATTTAGTGTTTACTATTAAAATAAAAAACAGCTTAATAAACTTCAGTAATTTACAAAATTGCCACCAAACAACTAAAATCAATCAAAAACATCTCATGACCTGCTTCTGTACTTCTATTTTTTTCTGTTTATTTTTAGACAAGCAATAACAGAAGCAAGTAACTAAAACCCTCAAAATCTGCTTTTTTTTTTGTCCGGAAAACTTACAACTTACAAGGAGTTTGCAAAAAGCATAGAGCATGAAACAAATATTGAATTAGGTAACAAACTAAGATAAAACATTTGAAGCAATTTCCATAAGATTAAACGTGAATGATTCATAAGTTCCTCGAACGTGTTCAAAGAACATGATTCAACCTTTCTTCAAGATTCGAGCTACGATTTGCATTTTCCTCTGGGATTTAGCAGAATTGCAAAAGTAAGCACCAAATGTTCATGACATAAAGTTCGAAACTATTCAAGGCAAATAAAAAAAAAACCACATTCCATTTCATCAATAAATGGACATCCAAAAATTGAAATACTCGAAAAGAACCACCACATATCTCAACCTCGGCACTCACATACCAAAACATAGTTTAAAGCTTTTAAAAGATCTGAATAGATGTTCCAGTCTTGATCGCGTATTAAAAACAGAAAGAGGTAAAATACAAGGCGTAGGAAGTCTTAAGAATCAGCAATGGTAACCTCAACCTCTACACCCGGTTCAATAGTTATTGAGGTGATCTGCTTAACAACATCTGGGGAGCTGAAAAGGTCAATTATTCGCTTGTGAACCCGGAGCTCAAATCTATCCCATGTATTAGTACCTAAGTAACAAAATTCAGATAAGCATAGGTATCAAAAGAATACATCAACGTTGAGAAATCAATGCTAAGCAAACTAAATGGTAACGAGCAAATTTAAAGAGTAAATATCAAACAGGTTGTTTACAGTATACAGATGCTTCGGTATTTCTTGGCTAACATAATCCAAGAATTGACATTTAGCCGAGCCCCTTTTTCGGTCCATCAAATACATATGACTAGAAATAACATCTTGAAACTAGGCTTAATAATATTTTTATAACAAATTCATAAAAATACAAAAAAGAAAGGAAAAAAAATGTGATTTTTTTAAAAAAAGATTAAGCTCTTGAGAAAAGATTATTACCTTCACCACATGGAGACTTTCTAGTCGTGATGTTAAGAACCTTTGTAGGCATTCTAACAGGTCCCTTGACACGGAGCTTTTTGTCCTTGGCACCACGAACCAAATCAGCACAAACTGTTAACAAGACTAAAATCAACAACACTGAAGCTAACACCAGACGCACTGAAATTGGGAGAGGATGTAATTGTTTCCAAGGCCCAGAACTGGCTAAATCAGTAATACTCTGTATCCATCACACAGCATAGAACTCCCAGCAATAAAACAATGAATCTAACAATGAATAGAATCAACTGTAAATGTTAATAGCGTCTTCATTCTCCCAAAATAGAAGCACACACCACATTCTTCAATATAAGTTTCTAAAAATAGATTTTTAACTAATATTTTTTTATCTTTCATCATAAACAATAATTTTGATTGAAGTTTTCATCTTTCCCGAAATCTCTATTATTATTACATTGATAGTCGTCAAACCCACAAGATGTGCGCCGAGGTGCAAGGCTCAACCATCGTGCCTCGATATGAACCAAGACTCGACTCTTTGACGAAATGAGTGTCTTAACCATGAAAACAAAACTTTGGTGAGCTTTAAAGGCTTAAAGCGCTTTTACTAAATTGTAAGGTATATGTTTAATTATATTATGAAATTTTCATTAAATATTTAGATTATATGATATTATACTTTAGAACACTTTATTTTAACTAAAAGCGCGCCTGCCTCGCACTTAGCTCCTAGACTCTAGGACAGATGAATTCTTGCTAGCATAATGTCCAAATTTGATTTTGATATGTGGAGTATACATAAAAAAAAGTGGATCTCGCATACCCAAATTAAATTTGGACAGTTGGATGTACCTCACGCTAGCGTCTTATTACCCCTCTAGCACATCCACGCACCTTGAGCTTTTAATATCTATGATTGCATCACAAATTCTTACAGGACATGATATGAAGTAAAAAAATACATCATTCAGAAAATAAAATCATGGATAGCTCTCTCCAGCACATTCTCCAAAAAACCCGAAAAACACTGCCAAACATTACCAAGATTCTTACTTTACCACCTAGACATCAAACGAATGTAAACTACATACACACGCTATACAAAAAGAACAACCAATTATTACTCATGTACTCGAAAGGAAAATTAAAACAACAAGCTATAATGCTTAAACGTTTAAGAATACACATTACACCTTTCTCCAGATTCTTCACATTTTTGGAAGACAGGGTGATACGGATCCTGTGAATCTGCTCCTGAGTCTCTTCCAGCCCCGGCTTCATCGGTTTCATTGCTGCGTACGCCATGTTTTCTCCCGCTAATATCTGTGCACAGACACCGATACAAATACTTCAATATACATTATTGATAAATGAAATCATAAATTAAACTCAATGATGTGATAAATCATATTTATTGGCAGTGATTAAGCTCGGAAATTACCTGATGAGGAAAAAAGATGATCGCGGCTGCGTGTAAGCTGAGAAATCCGAGGAGTTATAACTGCAACAGTTGGTAAATTTTAGTTCATTTATAAAAATTAGGGTTTAAGCCACTTGAATGGGCTCTGTTAATGGGCCTAATCCACTCATGTTGCGGTGAGTTTCCACAGAGGTTGGGCCCAATCCAACTTCTCTTCATTTATGAGCCTATCATTTTTAAATAATTTAAAGTTTATAATATAATTTTTATGTATTTAAGAGTATTTAATTAATTTAACTTATGAATAATAATATAATAATTTTCTCATATATTTATTATTTATAAATATTTATATGAATTTTATATATTTGTTATAAATAAGATAAAAAGAACATATCATTTATGAAATGAATTTAGCAATTCGATTGGTATACCTTATATTATTTAAATTAAAGTCACATTTTTAAGTTTTGCTGTCAATTTAATGAATTTATTTATGTACACTATAAAATTTACTATAATATTTAACAAATACAAATTAAGTAGGTAAACATTTAAATAAAGTAAGTTAATTAAACATAAAAAAAGTGTATATATTAATATCAAAAAAATGCTTTGTTCTTGTCTATCTCAATACCTCGGTGGTGCACAAGAAATCCTAAACATTTGATGAAATGAAAGAATTATTATATAACTAAATTTGTGAGCTATATTTTAAAATAATAATTTTTAATTAGAGTTTTAAAGCAAATGACCTGTTACATAATCGTTAGAAGAAAGAAGTCTACAGAAATATTTGTCAAGAAGTTATCGACTACAACATTGGTGTTAGCTTCAAAAACGCTGCGATAAAACAAATGAATTTCTCAGAATCTCAATTGTATAATAGTAATAGGCCATTGTTCTGTTTAGACATTGAATGAAACTTTGATGCTGCCTCCAGGGCACTGACCATTGATTTGTTATCTTTCAAAAAGGGCATTACCCTTAGGGGGTAGCGATCAAATAAACCGACATTGAAAGATCTAAAGCTGAGAAGTACGAGATGGAAGTTCAATGACGGCCATTTTTATCATTTTCTTCTGATTCCTCTGCATCTTCAAACCGCTGATCATTTATTTGAAGCTGCACAAAAAGGTTATATTGATCATGCATCACCGAGCCATGTACAGCACAATAATTATGCATGACTACAATTCCCGCAAGAACACAGGCCTACCGGAAGAGAGAATGAATTGCACAAGCTCATAAGTCGTTGTTACAATGCCAGATTTGGAAGTATTTTCAATTCAAGCATACCTGAACCACAGAATGGGATAAGTCGTTATTCACATCAGCTCCAATTGTTTGGGTTGAATTTTGGGACATATTCCATTCAGAATCCTCATCTTCTGCCGTCATTAATCGAGAACGGGGTGAACTTGCAAAAAATCCAAACTAAAATATTGAACAGGGGCATTTAACTATATATTGTACCTGGACCCTCATCTTCCAACTGATTGGCACTGAAATTCCAATGGTGTCCTTCATCTTCTTCATCTGACAGCATCAACAAAAAAGTTGGTAAACGTTCACAAGAAAATGTTTTCTTAACTTTGTTTCAGAAGACCATAAATCACCTTCAATTGGGTCAGGATTCAGCTCAGCGCATTCACAAAATACCGTAAACAGTGTATCCACTGTTTAATAAGTTGACAGAAGATTATTATTCACCAGATAAAAAATGTACAAATAACATAAAAAAGGATTTCATACTTGTTCTTAAAAGAAAATTGTGAAAAGTACCTTGATTAGGATCCGAAGGAATGAGTCTCATCTCAGTAATCTTTGATAAATCTAAAATATCATCACTCTCAGAATCTGAATCGCCCATCTCATCATTCTCTGCTCCAGTCTCGATCTTCAGAAGTAACAACAAATGACAACGAAAAATGAGTACATCTAACATTAGAGACTTAAATGCATAAGCATTTAGAGGAACAAAAACATGGTCGCAATTTGAGTCTGATGCTGGAGATTTTAGTCTTCAGGTGAGAAAAAATGAAAATATGATTCCAAATAATAAGCAAACCACCAAGACCATATCCTATTGAGTAAAAGAAAAGAGAGACACATAGAGAGCTTTAACTGCTGACTATATTATACATAATACCTGGCATATCTTTTATTGTGAGAGGATATTCATGTGTTTTTCTCCATAAATAATAAAGAGCTTAAGAACTACTTTCAAGGAAGCATTCCGACAATAAAATTTATAACAAGAATTATACAAATTATACATATATACATTATACTAAAGTAAGATGCCTTAAAACAACTATTTTTTTGGTCTACTATTATTATCACTCTTGGTTCAATCAGTTTATTTGCATATTATAATAAAATAATTTTTACGCTGGATAACTATAACATTAGTTAGTTCTCAAACAAGGAAATTAACCATTTCAATATATGCCCTATCACGGCATTCTTTCAACCAAGTTAAATAGTTTGGTCAAAAACTAGAATTCTTCTCCATTTCAAAAGTTCACAAGTAGAGAATCACTTGAAGACACGCTACAAACCAAAACATGCCCAGACACATAAGTGAAGAAGTGATCTAATCCAAATTGTAAGCACAGACTCCCTCTTCTAATTTTCCACGCATTTATGTCTTTAATTGGCAAACTTTCGTTCTCTTCAAAAAGAGGAAATATTTGGTATTTGAATTCTGGTGGTCTTCTGATTTTTACAGCTCTAGGGGATAGTCATGTAGCTGCCATACAGATATCATATTCCCAATTTAATTTGCTAATTTAACATATAAATACTCAACCATTAGGTTGAGCAAAAAGCGTAAAAATCGAACATATAAAATCATAACTTCAACGGTCACTATCTCGACGAAGCCATATCATGAGCAAGGAGTGAATACCCTATGTTTCAAAAGTAGATAAACTGAGAAGCACGTTTCTTTCAATACAATAAAAGGACCAAAGCTCCAAATTTTGATCAACCTTTAACTATCCCGAAAACCAGTTACGTTTAGTACTCAAAACGCAATTGAAACAACAAATGCTTAAACAGAAACATACAAAATCAACAAAAGGCGAGCTTGATTGGTGAAAGCATGCTCACCTGAGTATAAATACAAGGAGAAGGGTAAGCCTCTGGGTCTCTCGATACGGCATGAAGAGACACCGATATGAAATCCACCGCGTAACCTTTAGCTCTGTCCGTGTCACTCAACCAAACAACTTGCCTTCGCAAGCAGGAAAAAAACAATCACACAAACCACAACCAAATTTTCCGAATTACACAAATATAAGGAAATCAAATACAAATGAATCATATACTTATTGGAGATGTAAAGAGTGCCGGGGAACTCAGGAGGTCGGTTTCCGAGAACGATAGAGACTCTTGGCTGCATATGCATCAGTTCCTCGCCATTGTCTACGTCAAATACTGGTTGGCCGGCAGCTCCGCCGTCTCTTCCAGTCACTAAACGGATCCCAGTTGCCATTTAATTTCCGGTGCTTGGGTCTTTTAGCTGGAACCGTAGTTGTTTAGGGTTTTTGGGGTTTTGCCGCTGACCGACAAGAGGCGCCGAGTAGTAGCGAAATGAAGTCCATAAAAACTAGGTACATACATTAAAATATCGTTGTAAATTGTTTCATTCTCGTTTTAGTTCTTAAATTTTTCAATTTCTTAAATTTTTCAATGATCCAATTTAATTATAAAATTTAATTTTTTTTCATTTCAATCCTTAATGTTAATCAATAGTAAGAAGCAAATGTATAGGAAAAGAATTGAGAATATTTTCAAAATATTAGGGATTGAATTGGGAACAAACCAGCTCGGTTTAATCTAGGGATGTAAACGAATCGAATCGAGCCGAATATGCAGAAAAATTTAAGGTTCGAATTCGGCTCGAAATGGTTTATATTCGAGCTCGGGTTCGATTCGAAGTTCGAATAATTTTAAAAATTTAGCTCGAGTTCGGCTCGAAAATATTCGAACATGTTCGCGAACTATTCGAACTATTGTTCGAAAATAAATACCCGAAAGGTTCGAAATATATTTATTTATATATAAATATATTATATTAATAAAATATTAAACTTCGATAGCGGCTCATGAACTATCGAACAAAGTAATTTGGGCTCGAGATCGGCTCGAAGAAAGTTCGAACATGTTCGAATTCGGCTCGAAAATATTCGAACATGTTCGCGAACTATTCGAACTATTGTTCGAAAATAAATACCCTAAAGGTTCGAAATATATTTATTTAATATATAAATATATTATATTAATAAAATATTAAACTTCGATAGCGGCTCATGAACTATCGAACAAAGTAATTTGGGCTCGAGATCGGCTCGAAAAAAGTTCGAACATGTTCGAGTTCGGCTCGAATTCGAGAACTTCGAATATAGATCAAATATTTTTCGAGCCGGCTCGAAAAGTTCGTGAACATGTTTGATTCGTTTACACCCCTAGTTTAGTCCCTAAAATTTTAAAAGTATTCTAGAATCAATCTCTCTTCGTTTGCTCCTTACATCCAACTTAATATGTGTGATTGGACATGGAATTTTTGTTAAAACTTTAAAGACTTAACCGGTTATTAAAACTTTAAGGACTACTTCGAGAATAGATTATGTTGTAGAGATGTTTCAATACATTATCTCTGATTCTTTCTATTGAAATAACCTGAATTTTTCATGCTCGAACCCAAATTTTTTAAATAATCTGATTCGGTCGGTATCTCCAATATGTCTTGTCAAACTAAATATTTAATTTTTAAAAATAAACTGCTCAACTTGATCAAATATATACTTTTTGAGCTTGAACTTTACTTAACTAATTCTCGACCATTACTTTAGCTAAGTCGATTTTTATTTCGACCTGAACTGTATACTAACGAATATATACCCTTTTAAACATACAATCTATGATAAAATTAGAAACAAATATTGGTTAAATAAATAATTAGAAAGTGTAAAAAATATTATTTGAACTCGAGTATCAATTGAGTACCAAGCCTATCTATCAACACCTCGAGAAGATACTTGAGCCACTCAAACTCAAGTTTTGACGGGAAGTTCTTCAATACACCGGGTGTCTATATATATATTGGTGTTTTTGAACACTCAATTAATAATTAGAAAGTATAAAAAAAATTATTCGAACTCAATTAATAGTTGAGTACCAAACCTATCTATCAACACCTCGAAAAAAATACTTGAGTCACTCGAACTCAAGCTTTGACCTAAAATTCTTCAGTGCACCGAGTGTCTATATGTGTGTTGGTATTCCTGAACATCGGGTGCACCGAAGAAAATCCAGTTTTGACATAGCTTTATTAGGGATTGGTTCACAAAGCGCTTGTAGTACTTACTTATGACTGGTTCAACTTAGGGTGTGTTTGCGATGCTTATTCAAAGCACTTCTATATTGCTTTTGCTTAAAGTTGGAAAAGTTGATTTTAAGCAAAAGCATTGAGTGTTTGTTATTTAAATAAAAAAGCAGCTTAATACACTTAAAATTAATTACGAAATTGTCACAAAACAACTTAAAGCAGTAAAAAACATGTCATGACCTGCTTCTCTGCTTCTGCTTTTTTCTGTTTATTTTTAAAGAAGCAATAGCAGAAGCAAACAAATAAAACACCCCAAAACTGCTTTTTTTATCTGAAAAGCAGATAAACAGTTTCATAAGCAATTGCAAACACATACTTACTCGTATTCCAATTTAAATTTTTGGATGCACAGAATTTCAATTAAGTGAAGAGAGTTCATTCAATAATTTGAGTTGATCATTTTGGCACATCGATTATTAATTTAACTCACTTATCTGTAATTATTTTAGCTAAATTCGTTTGAGTAAAATGATTGGGATTTTTTTTTCAAGTTCTAGTTTATTAAATTAGTTTTTTGTTTAAAATCAATTCGATTGGTCTTTGTTTAAGAAAATAATTTTAAAATGAAATGCTTGATTATTCAAACTGGATCATAATCATTACTCGTACATATCCGACAGCTAAAATTTCACACATAATTCTACCAAAACTTAACCACAACAATAAACATAAGATTCAAACTGTCGTTCATTTTAATGTATCAGAATACTATTGTCAAACAAAAATGACTCAACCTATAAAACACATAATGCCACTTGCCCCAGTATATCGACCGGCTGCAGCTAACCACTGCTCCAGGTGTTTCCCTAGTTTATGCCACAAGGGTGCTCGCCGTGGTTGACTCGCTGCATCATAGAGTTTAATCGATAATGCCACTTGCCCCAGTATATGGACCGGCTGCAGCTAACTACTGCTCCAGGCGTTTCGCTAGTTTATGCCACAAGGGTGCTCGCCGTGGTTGACTCATCAATAATGCCACTTGCCCACCACAAGGGTGCTCACCGTGGTTGACTCTCTGCATCATAGAGTTTTCATCAATAACTTACTTTCAACAAATTATAAATATAGATGAAGAAGAAGACAAGGTAGTAAATGCAAATAGATGAAAATGAATGAGAAAATACGACACAATTGATTGATACTATACTTCACCTAGCAATGGTAAACTTGGTGAAGCTACAAATATACATACCCACAAATAGGATAGAACAAATCTCTAGTCGACCAATTGTTTCTTTCAACAGGCACCAGTGGGGACTAGAAGCTTGCCAAATTTTAGGAGTAAAAACCAGATATGCTTTGTCTCTATCAATTTCAAGTTCAAGGTTAACACAATGAATCAATGCGTACTTTTCAATTCAAGTCATTTCAAGTTTCAACAACATTGAACTTATCCGCTCACTTTGATCAACTACATGTCATCTTTCCATGTCTGCAAAAACAGCAAACTCATTGCTAGTTGCTACAAGTACAACACAAGTTATACTTACTTACATTTTCTAATAGTTTTCAAAGGCTGTGTTGCTCCGTGATTCTTCATTGCTATCACTAGGCATCTTCTTTCTGTCTCTTGGCTTCAGGGAAGCCTATGAGCAAGAGTTCTCCACCGAAAGTAGATTGGCATGCTTTCCAACCAGAAGGGCATGTAGCGGTCGAGAAGCTCTAACCGGTTTTTCTACCCCCCAATGAGATGACCAAAATAATTAATACACCGTGACTCAACAGCACTCACACCGTTTAACCAGTCCACAAGATGCAGAAAATAAAACATGTCAACTGTAAAATAGATTCCTTGAATGGGTGACAGCCACACAAAAAAAAAAAACTATTCAGTTGAAAAAAGATCATATAGAAGAGAATCTGCTTCAAAGTTTTCATAATAATCTTGAAATTAAACAACAAACACTAGAAAACTATTTCCCACAAACTGCAATAAAATGCAAGAACAACGACAACGGACTAACTATTTCCAGATGGGCAGTGATATATCCAAAGAAAAGACGAATCGTTTAGCAGTTTAAAAGTATTCTTTTAACATAATAATAAACCTCAATGTCTTTGGAATCACAAAAACGATATGAATTAATTTCTAGCAATCTGCATTGAAAAAGCAAAACAGAGTTAAGAGCATGGCTTATTACTATTTCCATACGGGCGGTAGCTTCTTGGTCTTCTTGTTATCTTGTAGTATCGAGGAAGGCGATGAATCCTCCTCTCCACCAAAATCAACCTGAATTTGGAGTCCTAATCCTTCTTGTTCCTCTCCAAATGCTTCCTGATCGCCACTGCCTTCTTTATCAAGTGATACAAATCCTCCGGAGCAAGACCTAAACATTTTCAATTAACCATCCCCATCAACAAATTAACCACCATTTTTATTCAGAAGATGATAAATTTCCAGGCAAACAGTTAAAAAATGAAATGAAGCAATACCGTGGGCCTTGAGAATACGAAGGATCTTACTACCAGTGATGCCATCAAAACAATCATGTTCTCTGAATCAACAGAAACCCAAAAAAACACATCAGCAAGCACGATTTGTGATACAGGCATAATATCGAACAACACGGCTGCATAGTTGGATCTCGTCCCAAAATCCCCATTTTCAGCACCAAAACCCCTTAAAATCAGAAAATAAAAAGGTTCCAAAGATCGAATTAATCCAGATTTGAAGACCGGTTCAATCCCAGAAACAAAAACAAAAACAAAAGAAAAATTAAAAGAATAGGAGTCTGTCAGACAACCGCAGGACCATCTCTAACCCACCAGTGGAGGGCTGAGAACGATCCTCTACTGATCCGTCGGCAAACCAGCCTAGGAATTGATAATCACGCTCTGATCCTACAGTTATAGTTCATCCACCAGACTTGGTTTCCTGTCTCTTAAGAACTCAAGACACAGAAGTACGACACTATAGAACAGATCCTGTTCAAGTAAGGTCGTGCCC